>JAUPMG010164663.1:0-10728 GCA_031762675.1 Pachysandra terminalis | reverse complement strand
CTTACTCTCTGGTAGATGATTGTAATTGGTTCCCCTTAATACATTTTATCCTTTTACAAATCCGTCATCACCAGTATCGCCAAATTAATATCCCAATTCTTAACTCTTGATTTGGATCACAATTTGAAAAATTAAAAGTTACGGACAAATCAGTTTGACGTTTGCATGATCACAAAATTTAAAAAAAGAAAAATTTAGCATTGAAAAGACAAGAAGCTATGAACGAATTGAAAAGACCAACAACACTCTAACGGCTACAAACTCTTCAACGGCTCCTTCAATGGCTACAAACTCAACGGCTCTATCATTTTCAAAAGATTAAGGTTAAAAGTGTAAATATCAAAAAGTTTGGTAAAGAGAATTGATAAGAGAGGATGTCATAAGTGATAATAAATAATGGGTCAAGGGTTAATAATAAATAATGGGTCAAGGGTTATTGACCAAAGTTCCTCACATTTTGGATGGTAGATGGGTGCGTTTATTGGGTAGTGGAAAAAGTTGGGATTGTTGCATTAATTTATGGGTTAAAGAATTAAGATCAATGCTAGTTGGTAGACAAGTTGAATCTCCTTTTATGATAGTGGAGAATGTTGGGATGAGGTAAATTGTATTTATCTTTTTGTGTTGTTTTTGGGCCAATTGTTTGGACTATGTGGATTGGGCTTGGTTAATGGACTTGGATTGTGGGTTGGGGTAAACAAGACATGGGCAAGGTGTTTGGACTTTATGGATTGGGTTTATGTTAACGGACTTTGATAGTGGATTGGGGTAAACAAGAGAATGGGAAAAATGATTGGGCTTCATGGATTGGGCCTATGTGTATCCTAGGATTTTCTAAAGGTTGATTGCCACTCATTTGAAGATGATTCAAGTAAATCAGCCAAAATTGGGTGTCTACACTCTCCATTGCCCTTGCTCGTGGGTGGTCTATGCATCAACTCAACATTAACAATGCGTTCCTTGATGCCTGTATCACTGAAGACGTTTTTATGACTTAGCCCCCTAGCTTCATCGCTCAATCTCATCCATCTCATGTTTGTCGCCTTCACAAAGCGCTTTATGGGTTGAAACAAGCGCCCCGAGCTTGGTATACTGAGTTAAAGAATTTTCTTCTCTCTTATGACTTCACAAATTGTAAATCAGATACTAGTTTATTTATTTACAATCAGGCCTCTATTATTGTCTATTTTTTGGTCTATATCAATGACCTACTTGTCACAAAAAACTCAAAGATGTTCATTGGTGATCTCATCACCTCTCTGTCCAAGCAGTTCTCCATCAAAGACTTGGGATTCCTTCATTACTTCTTAGGCGTTGAAGTTATCTCCACCCCCACCCGGCTTTTTCTTTTACAGCACAAGTATGTTCGTGATTTACTCGAATGGTTCAAGTTGGACGGTGTTCAAGAATATCTCACACCCATGTCTACTTCAGTGAAACTTTTGAAAAGTGATGGTATTCCCTTTGCCGACTCAACTCAATACCGCAGTCTTATTGGAACCATGCAATACCTCTTCATTACTCGTCTCGACGTCGCCCACCCGGTCAATAAACTAGCACAATACATGCATGCTCCAGCTTAGACGCATTAGGCTGCCGCCAAACGGGTTCTCAGGTACCTCAAGCATTCCCTTCACTTTGGTCTCCATCTCCGTTAGTCTCAACCATTCAGACTTGTTGCCTACTCGGATGCTGACTGGGCTGGAGACATTCTATCTCCGCATACATCATCTTCCTTTGAGGCAACCCAATCTCTTGAACAGTCGCTCGTTCGTCCACAGAAGCTGAGTACAGGTCAGTTGCTTCCACTGCTGCCGAACTCTCATGGCTTGTCAACATTCTTTCCGAGCTTGGCATCCCACTTCCTGCAGCTCCTGTTTTGCTTTGTGACAATCTCGGCTCCACTTATCTTTGTGTGAACCCAGTATTTTATTTGCGCATGAAACACATCGCGATTGACTACCATTTTGTTTGTGATAAATTTGCTAATGATTCTCTAACAGTCTCTCACATTTCAATCCATGAACAACTTGCTGATCTCCTCACCAAGCCATTGGCTAAACAACGATTTGCCTCTTTACGGTCCAAGATTGGCATTTCCGATGGAAGCGCCATCTTGCGGGGGCATAATAGGAAAGATTCACATCCTGGAGAATCTTTCTTAAACTCTCGATAATCACTATTTTTTTGATTCTTATAATTGTGAATCTTGTACATGTATTTTCCATTTTTAGCTTCTGTACACCTTGTATATATATTGCACTTCCATTTGGTGAATATACAAGCCGTTTCATACAAACTTGCATTGGACACTTCACCCAAATATGCATCCAAGTGTGGACTCTGTACCCAAATATGCATCCATGTGTGAGTAAATTGTAGCAACAAGTTTCTATTTTTGGAGCGATGCACCAATTAACATTGATTCATTAGAGTGAATTGGAATTAAGTTACGGAATTATAATTTTGAAGATTTTAAATTCTTTAAATTTTAAATCTCTAAGTTGGAATTCTCTTGTATGATTGCAATAAAAAATTTAAAATTTGAAGCTTTGATTTAATTCCAAGAGAATGAGTCTTGCCGGAACAGACGAAGGGACTGCCCAAGAGAGAAAGAGAGACCGTTTGATAAACAATTGCTCAATCCTTTTTTATTTATTTATTTTTATTTTTGATCTCTCAAAGTATCCTCAAGTTTCGCTTAGGACTATTCCTTCGAGGTACGGTCGGGCGCCGAAGCGGGGACCTCTCCTAATAAGGTTTTCTGCATCCACAAGGACTCTTGCTCAATCCTTTTTTATTTATTTATTTTTATTTTTGGTCTCTCAAAGTATCCCAAGTTTCGCTTAGGACTATTCCTTCGAGGTACGGTCGGGCGCCAAAGCGGGAACCTCTCCTAATAAGGTTTTCTGCATCCACAAGGACTCGATACCGAGATCACTTGCTTAAGCGATTCCGAGCCCCTTCCACTCGGGCCAACCTCCGTTGGTATTGCTCTATCCTTTTCCAGCTAACCAAACAGACCTTTAATGAGTTTGCATTTATTCTTTTCCTTTTCAGGGCAACACGTTGCAGCAATTCCACTTTCCCCTGGTGCAATCGCAACCCGTGTGAGGGACATTTTGGTCATTTGATTGCTGCATTTACTCCGCCACCCACAACAGTGTATGGAGAACTCGCTCTTGGTACTCTTTTTCCTCTCTTCCACGTCCGACAAGGAGACATGTCCATAACAGTTCTAGTTACCATTCTCAGTCGTGGTGAAGGAGGTTGGTCTTAATGGTCGACACTCGAGTCTATCGTGCGCACTAGCTCATATTCTCTCTGTTTATCCATCTAAATACTGGTATATAGAAGACTAGTAGTGGAGCATTGTTAGAGCCGTTTTCTTTTTTTTTTTTTCTTCTTTGTGACTGTAAGTGACATTTCTAGCATTCCCTCTCTCTATTTACACTTTTTTTTTGGGTGCGTGAATAGGAGATTTTTGATTGATTTGCAGGTTAAACGATGTACTGGGGTTGTCGTGGTTTTGCTTATTCCTGATTCTTGAGGTAAGATTTTTTTTTTCCTAAGACTGTTTTTCTTTTTTATTTTTTTGTGATTATTTTGAATCTGTATATTTCTTTTTGAAATATTTTTAGTGGTTTGAATGATCAAAACTGGGAGATTTGGCTGTGACATTATGAAATTGAATGAGCCTCTCCAATTTTGGTTTAGTATTTCTTGGAGCTTGTGTTACATGTAGTTTTAGATTGCAAGAGGTTTTGGTTTTGGTCCTAACTGGAGATTTCTTACTCTGTATAATCTGTTTTTTTTGTTATTTCAATTGCTTGCTATTTTGTCAGTTATTTGTTAATATTATTATTTTTTGCTTCATTTTTTTTGACTGTTTTCTTCCTGTTGGTGATTATCTGGAAACTGTATATTTGTTCTTGAAATATCTTTGGTGGTTTGATGATGAAAACTGGAACATTTTAATGTGAAATTATGAAATTGAATGAGCTTTTCTAACTTTGGTATAGTATTTCTTGGTGCCTGTGTTACATGTAGTTTTAGATTGCAAGAGGTTTTGGGTTTGATCCTTACTGGGGATTTCTTACTCTGTATTATATGTTTATTATTATTATTTTTTTTAAATTCAATTGCTTGCTATTTTGGCAGTTATTTGTTAAATTTTTTTTTTTCTTCATTTTCTTTATAGAATCTGAAATACTTTTAGTGGATGGGGGGAGAACAGAAAAATAACCATAGTGTATTGTTTCTGATTTTGTGGGAATTATTGAAATTATGAAGTTAGCACCTTTCGTAGGGATTTTCTTTTGCTATTTTTGAGAAAGATGATCATTAGACTTCAGTGAAGAGAAATATTTTGTTCATTTTCTTGCAGTTGAAGTATTTTATTTTTATTTTTATAAATATTAGTAGACAGCCAGTGCAATGCACGGGCAAATATAATGATAAAAATGTATTGATGAATATAAAAAGTAAAAGCTTAAAAAAACCATTATAATAGAAATTTGAAAAATATTAATGGATGACAAAAAAGATACCGTCAATCCCAAGGTAATTAATTGATATTAAGCTTCTAATTGATTAAATATAAAAGAATATATAAATCCCTATAAATAAATAAAAAATTATGAAAGATAAAATAATAAATAATAAATTAAAATTGTAAAAAAAAATTCATGCTTGCTTCTTCAAATCATTGTGAAATGATTTTCTACATTAAAGGCTTCTCCATCTTCACCATCTCTGATATCAGTATATTTTTTTTTGCAATACCAATCACCATCCACTATTTTTTAAGAATTCTTTCAAGTCATTGAAAATTATGAAAATTTTAATAAGATCACCATATGAAGGTTGTAGACGAACTGGATCTCGTTCCTCAATGCACACGAATCCAGATTTGTAGCGGAAGATCTCTATCGAACCAGATGTTGTCCCACGTCGGTATGTGTGATTAGTAGAACTACACACAGTAGTATCCACACTCTAATGGCCAGATCTCAAGTATGGAAATCAATAGCAAATCAGATCTCAAAAGGAGGAAGAAGAGATTAAGAGAGAGAGAGAGAGAGAGAGAGAGAGAGAGAGAGAGAGAGAGAGATGAGTCTTCTAAATATAGAAGACTCAACTCCACTCCAAGTTTGTCTCAACTTCCTAATTATTAGGAGGGAGTCTCAGACACTAGGACTCTAGCCTAGTATGGACGTCTCATGCTTTGGGGATCCGGGTCGGCCCATCCCAAGTGGGCCAACTGGATCGACCCACATAAATATCCAACATCTCCCACCCGTCCATAATGGGCACTGCAAGTGTGTATCTCTTTCATCTATATCAGAACTTCCTATCATGGGAGCTACTCATATAGGTCGTTGAGTGTGTGACCGACCAGCACAAAGTAACGGGCGAGCGACTCCGTATCAAGTTCTATAAAACTAACATGGAGATACACTCTCAAAAACCTCACTTAAGCCCCATACTCGTTTGGTGTAATAACCCAAAATAAACAATAGGGTTAAATGTGTAAATAATAGAATATTTGGGGTTAATTTAAAATTTTAGTAAATAACTATCATGTTTGACTTTGACCGATTCTGCTTGTTGGGTTGTACAATAGGAAACTAAGTACATCATACACAATCATAACTTCTTAAGTTATGACATGTGGCTAGGATCTTGTAGGAACTTTCAATATGAAATTAGTGGCTGAGATTTAATTAGAAGGGATTCAAATTAAGAATAGTAACTAGCCAACTAAGACTAGAATACTAAGTCAAAGGTAAAGAATTAGAAACAACTCTCTACAAGAAAGAATTCAAACTAGAATAGTAACTAGTTAATTAAGGCTAGGATTCTGAACTAGAATTAAGAATTAGAAACAACACCTTATTAGAAATAAATCAATTTAGAAAGAAACGAACTAAAGCTAGAATATTGTGCTGAGATTCAAATAAGCTGATCTAAGGGTAGAGAATTGGAGATTCTAAATTCTAGATTAGTAAGTTCCTGAGAGCTTATATAAACACAAGGCCTTGGGAGATGGATCCATTGCTTGGAGAAGAAGAAGAGGAAGAGGAAGAAGTTGTGTTTCTCAAACACCAAACCAGCAACCAAGGTAAGTATCCAAGTTAAACATTATTTTTGATTTAATTAGGAGTACAAGCTATATTCTTTGATTATTTACTATGAAGTATCAATTGGTTATGTTAATGGTTTTTCACTAATTTTATGGGTTTTAATGCCAATATATGGTAAGTATGATTCAAGTTAAGTTTTGTGTAGTATAATGAATGGGTTTTGTGCAGAATTATATATTATATTAAGTTGCTTGATCATGTTTTATGTTGGAAGGTCGAAAAGAAGCAAAATATAAGGTTTTTGTGAAAATCGCGAGGTTCGGCAGACTGCTCGGCATGCCGAACAATGTGCCGAAACCTTTAGATTTGTTCGGCAGCCCACTCGACATGCCGAAAGCATATCGAGCAAGTATTTATGGAAAATTGGTCTCTGGACGAGCTGCTGAAGGCATCTCGGCTTGCTGAAGAGTGTGCCGGGGGCCACGGTTGAAATATTTGGGTTCTGGACAAGCTATCGAAGGTGGCACTCGGCACGCCGAAGAACATACCGGGCCTACCCAAAAGACCTTAGAAATTTACCTAGGATCCCAGGAGAGTTCGGCAGCCTGCTCGGCTTGCCGAAGAAGCTACCGAACCACTCCGCGAGACAACTCGGTAGACCAAGGGGAGATCGGCATGCCGAGAATGACCAACATGGTTCGATTGACCTGAAATTTTGTGTGCATATCTAATTTGACTAATGGGGATTATCTATGATGTTAGAATTTGAATCTGATGATCTATTTGTATTTATGACATGTTTAGGTATAATTTTGATGTTTGCTGAACATGTGATATTTTGATATGAATGCCTATTGTTTCTAAATCCATTGCTATCATGTTAATTAGTTCAAAATACACTTGCTTATACACATACATTGATTGATTAGTTAATGTGCACGGTTCTTTACAGTCGCACCGCATATGCCTAATTTAGCTTCTTGACCTTGATTTGGGTCTGAATGCCTTGACGTTAACTTTGGTTCCATAATTCTAGAACTTATGACTATAATGAGAGTATTATGATCTGGAAATCGTGATAGGTGAGGAGTTTATATTTTTATGTGTTGAGGGACTAGATATCCTAGTAGACCAACCTTCTGTTTTCACCCAAGGTGAGAGAGAACCTATTTTGGTATGCCTCAAGAGACTTGTGATAAGATGATAGGTGAGGGATAGTGAAGCCCAAAATCTGAATCATAAGAGTGTAATTCTGTCAGTATGTCGGCTAATGTATGGTTCACAAAGAATGTTCTAAGTGATACCTTTGGTAGTTGTCCCTATGATAAAAAATAAGTGAAGGGATTGTGCCCTCTAGGTCGAAGCATAGTGTAAAGGATCGTCAGATCCTCGAGTTGAAACCGATCCTAAATTAATGCAAAATATAATGACTTGGTCCGATCCCGATACGGATTGGGCGATCCAACTCGGAATTGGCGAGTTGGATCGTCTGAGTTGGGTTTCTGAAAAAAAAAATTATTGATTTCGGATCGTCTGATCTCGAGTTGGATCGCCGATCCAACTCGGGATCAGAGCGGGATGATCCCCGAGTTGGATCCGAGATTAAATACTATGGGTCGAAGCCCCTTGAAACTATGTTGCGCACATAGAATAATCTACTATTTCTGCCATGTAGTGGGGATGAGTTCTGGGTGAATCATCTTGGGCAGTATGATTAAGATTGTATATCGAATGCCAAACAGCATACATATTGCATATCATATTTTTCGTCTTAGATTACACGTGGTGATTATACTTGTTAAGTACACAACATGCATTAATAACTGAACCAACATATTTCATTGCACATTACATCATATTGCATCATACACATTATTCGTATCGTTATTGCATATACTAACTGTTCTACTTTTATCAATGGATTACCATTGAAGAGTGGCATTGTCCCTACTTTAATCTTAAATACTGTTGGACTTATTTACTTACAAAGCTAGTGTAGCTTACGCTTTCAACCACAACATATTTTAGGACCTATAGATGGTAGACAACAGGACTATAAGGTTCAAAATGGAGAACTAGGATATGATGAAGACCTTAGCTATAATTAGAACTTGTTGATAATTTTAGTAGAACTTGTAGTAGGACTTATTTGCTGTAATTTAGTACTTATTAGGTTGATTTTCAGTAGTTAATAGGGATTGATTTGAAGCATGAGACTAGTTATATTTTATTTCCGCTGTTTTCTTTTTGAAGATTGTTTTTTATGGATATTATCTTAATAAAACCATTTTCCAAAACTTTATCTTATGCATTATCTTACTTAATTCAATAATTTGGTAATGTATTGCTTATCCACTCCCATAGGGATATGGGGTAAGAGTTACAACTTAAATTTGGAGGCTCCATTGAGATTTCCAGGTTCAGGATGTGTGACAAAAGTGGTATCAGAGCCTAAGTTTTATGTTTTCAATCAATTCCAAAAGTTTTTGTATGATAATATTCCAAAAATTTTCTTTGTGCTTATGTTCTAAAAGTTTTATTTGTGTTGATTGTTTACTAACATTGGTTGCTAACTCAAGTGTAAGCAGATTCCTTTTATTTTTCAGACTTCCTAATCATCCTGTTTTCAGAATGACTAGTAGAAGAAGAGGTAATATGGGTGCTAATTCAACTGGAGGTAATGATCAAGATCCACAACTTGCTGGAGTTTACTAAGCATTGGGAGAGATGGGTGCATGATACAGCAATCACAAGCTCAATCTCAATCAATGCCACAACAATCTGAAGCACAACGGAACACTCGTAGCATTGAGAAGTTCAAGAAGCTTAGACCTACTGTTTTCAAAAGAACAACCGATCCAATGGAGTACAAGCATGGATAGATTCCTTGGAACACATCTTCGAGGTAATGGAAGCATGGTTCAAAATATCGTATCGTATCGCCCGATACGAGCGATATGTATCGTGTATCGAAGGTCTCGATACGATACTCACTTGTAGGATATGATATGCTAAAAAAATGCACCGTACCGGTCGATACAGCACATGTATCGACCGTATCGACTGATATGGCGCGATAAATACAGATGTATCAACTGTATCGAGCGATACAGTCGATACCTGTAATTTTTTTAAAAAAAAAAAACAGATTCACAGCATAGAAGAGAAGAGGAGAGAGAGAGAGAGAGAGAGAGAGAGAGAGAGAGAGAAAACAAAAGGATATGATTCGGTACACTGCCAGTGTACCGAATCATATCTATGTAACTTATATATAGATATGATTCAGTGGATATTATAATGTTCTCATTGTGCATCACAATGAGCTTCATGTGCTCCCATGAATTAGGTCAGGATCTCAAAACAACGAGAATCTGCTGCTCATCAGTCAGGCTATTCCCAGCGGCTTTCAAATCGCATATCATAGGGGATAACATTTCCTAAGATGCTCTACCATACTGATATTGGGAACCATCTTGTAGCTCTCAAATTTCATCGTCAGTGCACGCAATCTGGTAGCGGAGGTACAAATGAACGCGAGTTTCAATGCGCTCCACATCTCTTGTGCTGTCTTATAGGCCTTGAATTCGCCAATAAGATCATTGTGTATGCTGCTCAGTATAGTGAAACGTGCACAACAAACCTTCTTGGCCCAAGCCTAATAGGCCTCCGCATCTATCTCTACGGTGATGGGCAATGGTTCCCTCCTCATGATAGGCTAGGGTATGTGATAAAGTCTATAGTGCCTCAAACTCATCAAGGAGATATTGGATTTTCCTATGCCAGATGTCATAGTTCTTACCATCCAGTTTTTCCATTTTGTTCAGGTCAGCTACTATACTCTTAGATGCCATATTACTTCAATTAAAATTGCACATTTTAATTAACATCTCATATATGCACATAATTGGTTTTGCATCATTACATAGCATTAAACAATTATATTAATCTCTTATTTATCAGATTAAAAATACACTAGACCATAGGCTATAATGTATAGTCATCACCGATTCACCAATACAATAAAAATTTAATACCACTTTTAATCCCTAATATGTAAAATCCAACTAGGAAATTAAATAACCTCAACTAGTATTTATTCACATGTTAATCTCATATAATCATGCAAATAAATAAATAAATAAATCATGGCACAATACTGTAATCAATCATATAAAATGGCATAAGTTTAATCAAAATTAAAATAAATTAATTTCAGCTTTTCTAGGTCCTTCGGTTAACCAAAGAGTCCTCTTCGGTTAACTGAGGAGGGCTTTGGTTTGTCGAAAGACCAACCGAGGCCTATTCGGTTTGAAAAACAGTAATGGCCTGTAGGGGTGTAAACGAGCCGAGCCTTGCCGAGCTTTGCAGAGCTCGGCTCGGGCTCGTGAAATTTGGACAAGGCTCGGGCTCGGCTCAAGCTCGGTAAAAAATATCGGGCTCAGGCTCGCTATTTTTTCAAGGCTCAAGCTCGGCTAGCAAAAGCTCGGCTCGTGAAAAGCTCGGCTCAGCTCGTAAAAGCTCGCCTCGTTAAAAGCATGGAAAAAAAAACAATTCAGCAATAATTCTTTTTTTTTTTTTGGTGAATTCAGCACTAATTCAATTAAATTAATTAGGGTTTTTTAATTACTTTGACTTAAGCACG
>JAUPMG010164652.1:0-10728 GCA_031762675.1 Pachysandra terminalis | reverse complement strand
AGACGTTGCAAATGGCTCAGTAATGGATATGAAGTTATAAAAGGCCAATGATACATCAGAAAGGGGATTGGATTCCTAGGCGTTCTTGACTTTCTCTGAGAAATTAGTAGAGCATTTGTCTTGAGAATCCTCTTTCTGACTTAACATTCTGTGTGGACCTTTCTGTTCATTCCTGACTGATCCTTGTTTTCACTACTCACATTTTTTTAAGGAAACCTTACATTTAAACGGTCATTCTTTTGATTTAGGCCAGTGTAAGTAGGTATTTCGAACCTCGTGTTGCACAAGTCATTGAGGGTAACTTATTTACCAATTTGTGCATCACCAATACCACCCTCATTAATGCCTCACTAGCCGACCAACCCCAACATTTGATGGGTTGCCTTATGCTCCCAACTTCGATGCTTGACAGTGTGGCGAACTAAATATCAAAATGGCTAGGCCTTTCAATATTACCATGCTTCTTAAAAAGGCTTGGGCCTTACTTAGCAATGCCGATACCCAGTGGGTTAAGGTCATGAAAAGCAAATATTTCAGACTATCTTCTTTTGACTTGGCTGGCCCCAAAGCCTCGAGTTCTCACATTTGGCGTTCCATTTGCAAGATTAAGGATTGACTGGAATTTGGTTCGGGTTAGAAAGTGGCCAACGGAATGAGCATTTCAATCACTGGTACTGGTTGGGATACTACTGGCCCCGTCCCTTTACCACCTGTCCCCATCGACTTCCAGGGGATCTGTGTGGCTGATCTTATTTATCAATCTGTCATGACATGGAATCGGGCTATATTTGACTTGATCTAGCCTAGGGACGTTGTGGATCAAATCTCCGTCATTCCTATCTGTTCCAATCTTCTGTGGGTAAGCGGATATGGGCCAAAACGACCAATGGTTCCTTCTCTGTTGCCTCTGCCTATAACCTGATGACTGACCCACCAGCCTGCTCTAGCCCTGAACGTAAATTCTGGAGGTAGCTTCGGCATTATCTTTGTGCGCATAAGCTTAGGCATTTCACCTGGAAGTGTTGTAACTAATGAGATCTTGCACAGCATTGGTACGCCTGCGGACTGCCCCCTTTGTTGCTTAACGGATGAAACCTTTATGCACACATTCTTCGACTGCCCATTCCTTAGGACAGTTTGGTTTGCTTTGCCGAGATGAGGATGATCGGTTCTTGTTCGGATTCGCTCTACACATTGGATCTTCCTCTGCTAGTATCGCTAAAATGATGGCGTGTACTGAAGGGCTACGTATGGCGTTGAATCTTGGTGTTAATTACGTTGATATTGAAGGAGACTCTTCTGCTATCATCTCCCTCATTGGATCGAATTATGCTACATTCCCTTGGAAAATTGAAGGGATGATCTTGGATGCTCATTGCCTTCTTGGTTGATTCTGTGGTGTTTCCATTCGCCATTGCTACAGATAAGCCAATTTTGCCACTAATGTTCTTGCTAATTAGGTTACCGATGATCTGTCTTGCCTGTCGATTTCCAAACCTCCCTATTTTTTAATTGAAACCCTGAAGGATGACTCTTCTGGAAGGACTAGCTACTGCCCGCTGTGTTGTAATCTCGAACAGTTAATACTAGATAAATAATTTTACCTTTTTCTACCAAAAAAAAAGTATCTAAGGGTTTCAAAATGATTGGTTGCATGTTTCGTTAATGCTTCTGTGATGTCATACATTGGTGTCACCGGAAAAGACTGTAAGAATATATCACAGAAAAAATAAGTTAAAAAAGAAAGAAATAAAAATATAAAAATATGATAAACCCTAAATTATGAATTTATCTAAACTTTAGAAGGGGAAGATGCATCCTAAATATTAAACCTTACATTCTTAAAAGTTTTGAACTTTAAAAAAGAGTAAAATCCTTTATTAAAAAAGTGTTAAACCTTGAAATAAAAAATGAACCCCAGTAATTAGAAACCACAAAAAAAAAATGTTCTCTTAGTTTTGACAGAGAGTGATTGTTATGTTATATGTTTGAAATAGTTACAACAGAATATATTGTAGATTACAATCAATTGTATTTACTTCAACTTCTTCATTAATTTGTTTTAGATTATGGTCTTGTTTGAATCATCACAACTTAAATCCATGGTTTAGTAAATATCAGTTCAACAGGGTGTTTGTGGGTGTTTAACTTCTTGTTATGTGGAGACTGGTGTTACTAAGGCATTCGAGAAGTACTGATGATCCAATTATCGACTCCAGGGAATTTATCATACTTTCATGATTGCTCTTGTAACATTTTTTTTTTTTTTGAGCTATAGAGAATATTATAATATATTGTGTATCCGTGAACGTAGATACTATTTGTCAAACCACATAAACCTGTGTCTTGTGTATGCTTGATTTGTGTTCTTCATCTCTGTTTATCCTTCTTTCTTAACACTTGTTACATCATAACTATATAACTAAACCACAAGTTTAAGTAGACCATCCTTGTTTTCTCTCACAGCCTACAATCTAATACAGATGATACGACCAGAGAGAACACATACAAATTAAGGAAACAAATTCCCTCCTGAAGATCGAGGAACCTTTTCTCTCATGAGACATGAGTACATGATTTTATTTGACCATAATGACTTCCTAAGACATACTTTGCACGTCACCATACTCAAATGTTTATTCTGATATTGAGATATAGCAACCTAATTATAACTTAGCAAGAGACATAAGAGTTATTGAAAGACATATGAGTTCACGTCTTACTGTTTAGGCCGGAACCATACCCCTTAAGACCGGCACGGCCCCCCAAGCCATTAAACCGCACGTGCTAGGGCGAAGAATTAAATGGGCATAGGCACAACAGAACAGCGAAGGCCCAAAAGACCCGCTCAAGCCCAACTTGTTACCAAGACCAAAACGTGTTACCAACAGAGAATAGCAGAGTGGGCCATGCATCAATAAAAGAAGAATATTAACTACCCATTATGTGCAAACCATCAGACGATTGCAATAGTGGGCTATAAGAGGGAATCGGCCAAGACAGAGGAAAGTCTCCACCACAAACCAATTGAAGAGCACTACAACAAATCAACTCAGCTAGCCACAATCTAGTTTAGTTTCTGATCCCTAGTGATCTTCAGGGATCCCGCTACACCTACTTCTTACTTTAGACTAAGCTTATCACAGAAGATCCCTCTAGTCAGTAATGAAGGAATCCTAGTTGGGAGATTTACGGAGACCCTCTTGAGAGTCCCTTACATGCTGATTCGTGCACACGTGAAGTAAATTAATCGCGTCCCACGATCAGAGCCTAAGGAATCGCCGGAGGTTTTGTGTTTTGTGTTTTTCTTTGTTCATGTTACTTTGTCTTTTCAAATTTAGAAGTTTATCTTTCTAAATTGTATATTGACGCATCATTCTACTTGTTCTAATATAAAAGTGTTGTTGACTCATAAATTAGTATCTCTGGTTCAGCAACTGATCCTTCGAGATTGGGAATCAATGCAATCATCTGACTCAAAATCGGTCCTACATTGACCGATTCTACATTAAATATTAACTTACACAGTTTGACTCACACTACCTATCTTTCAGGTGAACTTGGAAAAGTTCTAGCACTCTCGAACCCTCGTCGGCCTCACGACCGAGAGAGAGACTCACCAATCGACCCGGAAGAAAGTGGATTTGATTTTTCGGACCAACATCTTTTGGCACGCCCGGTGGAACGAAACTGGTGAAGCTAAATGGCACCCAAGACTAGGACAGGGTGGACGGTTGGACGACGACCGCAAGGGAGTGCTCCCTATTATGGACATTGTCCAAAAGGAGGCACTTGACGGTAATACAGTGTCGGCCGAGACATGAGGCCAGCCTATCCCAAATACTGAGGTAGGATCATCAACCTCTTCATTCAATAATAGCGTGTTGGCAGCTCTACAAACTTTAAATCAGACCATGGTAACGATGAGCGTAGACCTGTGACGCACCCACGTGGCCATGGCAGAAGGGTTCAATAGAATACCTTCTGAAATAGAGTCGGTGATGAGACAAGAGAATAATTTGGCCGGAGAAAACGAAACTTCTTCCAAAAGGAGTATAAATGGGAATGGAATTTTCAACCCCGTTGAACAACCACCGATCATGTTGAATGTACCAACTGCCAGGCCCACCTCACCAACCGGTTAACGACCGAAATGAACCACTCGGTCATATCGATCAGGCACGAACTAACCAAGGAATACCGAACATCGAGATTCAGGCACCCGGACCGCCGAGGGGAGTAGATAGAGACTAGGTTTATCACTTGATCCAAGAGGCTGTGGCTAACATGCCTGCCAGGCAGTTGTCCAAACTGTCATACCGTAAGCCCTACCCTGACTAGGTAGACATCAGATATGAGTTTCCTAGGGGTTACAAAAATCCTTGACTTTTCATTGTTCTCAGGAGAAGATAATCAACTATCGAACATGTGAACCGATTCGCGGTACAATGTGGGGAACTATCACCAAGGGATTATCATATGCTAAGTTTGCTCGGGAATTCCCTGACCGGCCAAGCGTTTACTTGGTATATAACCATGCCCCCTAACTCGGTCCAACATTGGCCAGAAATGGAAGAAAAATTCCATTCCCAGTTTTACCAGACCGAGCCTAAAGTATTAATGGCTGATTTGTCCAGATTAAGACAATTGTCGGATGAAACGGTAAATAGATACAGAGGGAGGTTTAAAAATGTGAGAAATAGGTATAGGATAGTTCTCCCTAAACCAGAATTTGTGAAACTGACCCAGAACGGTTTAGATATTGAACTTCGAAAGAAGTTTGATGTGATGGAATTCGAAGATCTCTTCGAATTATCAACTAGAGTGGCCAAATATGAACAAATTTTGCAAGAGGAGAGTCAGAGAAAGATGGCCACCATTGAAACTTACTTTCAGGATCCCAACTATGAGTTAGCCTTGGTCGAAGTAATATCCAATAAGCCATTTACGTGTGTGGCATTAAGAAAAAGATCGTCAGTACACAAATGGAGGGAAAGAAAAACTTCTCTGAAAAAGGAAGGAAGTTTTCTTTTGATATATCAAAGGCCGGTGAGATTTTTGACCACCCAAGAGGCAAGTTCATTAGGCTTCCACAAGGACACAAAGTTTCTTCGGCCGACGAAATGCAAAAAGGGGAATATTGTAAATGACACGGGTCACGGACCCACTTAATTGCTGATTGTGTTGTTTTCCGTGCTGCGGTACAGGGAAATATCGACCAAGGATTACTTCAATTTCCTTACAAAGGAAAGGAGGTAATGGAGATCAACACCGATCATTTTCCAGTAACTTTCCCAGTCAACATGATTGGTTCTAGACTCAGGAACCCCCGGCAGAAAGTGGATTTAGGCTCTACGAGTCATGCTTCCCCAAAAGGACCAAGGTTAACAAAGCCAGGCCAATAGAATGGCGCAGCCACTGTCTAAACAACCGATTGGCATACCCTCCCACTCAACCAGACGTCCAAAGCAGAGTCTACCAAAATCGCAATATCTGCGATAGATGTCATGAAGACATGGAAAAACAGATCCGGCACATGAGAGTCAGCCACCACCAGCCATTGCGACCACCGTCCCAGCAATACAGGTTCGACTATTATCAAGGACTGCCGGAAAGATGGCCTGCAACAAGAGAGGAACGTTCCTATAATGCCTTCCCAAGAATGGTCAGACCCCTAGGGGCAGCAATGATAGGTGGACTAGGGTCGGGCAGAAATGACAAGTTGACTAGGTTCGTTCACCCAAAGTTCGACTGTCTGGTGTATGAAATGACACAAACCCATAAATGGCGCTGGTAGAAGGAACAGGCAGTCCTCAGGGAAATTTCGGTCGGTCAGAGGAATCAAAGGGGGATGTTGGTTGTCAAAGGTCCCAGAAGGAGAAATGAAACCTAAACGATAGCTCCAGAAAAAAAAAAAAGCCAATAGGAACCCAGGACAAGAAAGATGTCTTTGGAGCTCGTTTTCATGGAGGAGGATGACGGTTTACTATTAAATTAGATTTTAGCGCAACTTCAGAGCACCAACGCCTCAGAATACTTGCCAATGATGAGTGAGAACCTCCCAGAAGAAAAGATCACAGAGGGAGGAATCAATACCAAAGAAAATCAGACTGTTCAGTTTGGATCACTCCCTCCTGTGACCATTGATTGCAACATGGTTTTCATGTTTCCTATCTCCTTTCAAGCAAAAGAAGAATACGAGGAACCAGAGGTTGAACAAGAGCAGGATGAAGAGGCTACAGTGGCTACGCTAGCCAGAGCTGGGGAGAACCAGATTCCAACAAGCCAGTCAAATATAATGAGGGAGGGAAATCAGCCCAGGATTGATTTCGACAGTTAGACTGATAAGGTAACCTTTGAAAAGCCATCCTTAAGGATGGCTCAACATTTACGACCATTGTACATTAACGTACACATGAATGGAATCCTTGTCACTAGAGTCCTGGTCGATAATTGTGCGGCTGTAAACATATTACCTAACAGGGTAATGAAAAAAGTAGGCAAAACCCTAACTGACTTGATTCCAACCGAAATAACGGTCACCAATTTTGCAGGGGCGACTTCAACCACCCAAGGAGTGTTGCCAATAGAGTTGGAAATTGGATGAAATAAAGGCCTGACTGCTTTCTTCGTGGTAGAATCGACTTCAAGTTACAATGCTCTGTTGGGGTGTGATTGGATTCATTCCAATCTTTGCATACCATCATCCCTTCACCAATTCCTCATTTTCTGGAATGAAAATAAGGTGGATATCATCAAGGCCGACAGGAGGCCATTTCTAGCAGATTGCAACTCAGCTGAAGCACTGTTGTATGGAGGAGAAATATGGCCAGTGAAATTCACAATGAATGGGAAATATGGCCGACCTACAAGAATTTCAATAACGGTCGATCAAGACCTTAATCTGCCTGAACCAGGACCAACAACGATAATCCCCTATCGGTCAAGCTGGGATTACAAGATTGAAGAAGTGCCGTGATGAGTGATGAAAGGGAGAAAGAAGGGTTGGCCGTAGTTAAGGCCACCTTGTTGCGATTGAAGACCTATATAACTGGAAGGCAATTAGACGAAGAAGTTTTGGTTGCCCTAACCGAATGTGTTGCAGAAGACGATTTGAATGATGAAGGGGTATCCATGCAGAACATAGAAGTAGCCCCTGGAAAGATGGATGATGTAAAGGCCAACCCTTTGACAGAAGTAGAGTTAGGAAGTGCAGCAGACCATCGGCCAGTTTATGTAAGTAGCTTGCTCCCTAAACAATGTAAATATCAGTTACTAGAGTTACTTTCCGGATTCCAAGATTGTTTTGCTTGGAACTCCATGAATTTCCTGGGTTAGACCAGAAATTGGTTGAACATCGGTTACCTTTAAAAATAAGTTATAAGCCGCATAAACGGTCAAAAGAATGACATCTGAAGTAACGGAAAAAATAAAAGAAGAAATTGAGAGGTTTGCTAAAGGCGGGTTTCAGTCGACCGATCCATTATGCATAATGGGTGTCGAATGTGGTACTGGCTGGTCATGAAGAAGAATGGCAAGATCAAGGTATGTATTGACTTTAGGAATCTCAATTTAGCAACCCCTAAAGATGAATATCCAATGCCAATGGCAGATTTACTGATTGATGGGGCAGCCAGGCACCAAATACTATCTTTTATGAATGGTCGTTCCGGCTACAACCAGATCAACATAGCGGTTGAATATGTTGAGAAAACCACGTTTCGTGGACCAGAGGCAACAAGCTTATAGTGTTGGGTAGTAATGCCATTCAGTTTAAAGAATGCCAGAGCCACGTATCAAAGGGCAATGAATAGTATTTTTCATGACATGATAGGAAAAACCATGAAAGTATATATAGATGATATAGTGGTAAAATCAGCAGAGGTAACAGAACATCTCAACCACCTGAGAACCTCATTTGAAAGAATGAGGAAACACAAGCTAAAGATGAATCCTTTAAAATGCGCATTCGGCGTATCTGCAGGAAAGTTTTTACGATTCTTGGTACGCCAAAGGGGGATAAAGATAGACAAAAACAAAGCAAAAGCCATAATAGATGCAAGATCTCCTGCTAATAAGAAACAACTGCAAAGATTCCCTAGCCAAATCAACTTCCTCAAGAGATTCATCTCTAACTTGGCCGGGAAATTGGTATCATTTTCCCCTTTATTGTGGCTGAAAGAAGAAGAGGAGTACAAGTGGGAGGAGCAGCATCGGGATACTTGGTGAATCCTCCAGTATTGATTCCCCAAAGAAAGGGAGACCGTTAAAACTGTATATATCAGCGGCTGAAGATTCTATTGGAACTCTCTTAGCACAAGAGAATGACCAAAGACATGAATAGACAGTCTACTATTTAAGACGGTTTTTGCTACCAGTCGAGCAGAGGTACACGGCCATCGAAAGGCTGTGCCTAACATTATATTACATGGCCATAAAATTGAGACATTACTTAATAGCTTCCACACTATTAGTAATTGCCCCAACAGACATGATAAAATATATGCTGAGCAAAACATATATGAGAGGGAGAATAGGCAAACGGATCTGTGGGATCCAACGTGATATATGAATTAGATATGGTAGGGCTACTGCCATGGTCGTTGATTTTCGATGGATCACGGACAGAAACGGCAAGCGGGGCAGGCATAATCATCATACTCCCAGGGGAGATAAACAAGAGCATGCCTTCCAGTTGGAATTTGCTTGCACAAACAACCAGGCTGAGTATGAAGCCCTAATAATATGAATGGAAATGTTATTAGAAATGGGCGCAAAGGAGGTTTTGATAAGAGGAGATTCACAACTGGTGATTAACCAGTTATGGGGCAAATATAAATGCCTAAGCTGACAGCTTTTGCCCCTGTACGCTGTTGCCTACCAACTATTGGAGGGGTTTGATGATGTGATATTATCTTATTCCCCACGAGAGCAGAATGAGGAGGCCAACGAAATGACCTAAACTGCGTCAGGACTAAGAATATTAGAAGAGACGAATGAAAGAACCATTTCGATCCAAAAGAGATCCTTGCCATTTATCAAAAAGAGAATGGAGTCCTTAGAGATCATGGAAATTGAGGCATAACCGGGACACTAGCGCACCCCACTCATGGAATACTTAAGGACGCCTAACCTGAGAAATGACAAAAGGTTAAAAATCACGTCAAATAAGTATGTAATGATGGCTGGTGAGCTGTATAGGAAAAATCTAGACGGGATGCTCTTAAGATGTTTGAGTCTGCATGAGGCCATTTTAAGTATGGCAAAAGTACATGAAGGGTCTGTGCGGCTCACCAAGCCGGCATTAAGATGAGGTGGTTAATAAGAAGGCATGGGCATTATTGGCCCACAATCTTAAAAGATTGCCTCAGATATACCAACGGGTGTGAGAAATTCCAAAAACATGGTCCTATTCAAAGAGCACCGGGTGTAGACTTACATATGATAGTCAAACCACGACCGTTTAGAGGATGGGCCATGGATTTCATAGGTAAGATATTCCCCCCGTCATCGAGGTCCCACGATTTCATAATAGTAGCCACCGACTATTTCACTAAATGGGCGGAAGCAAAACCAATGAAAAGTGTGGAGCAATCAGATATTATTGATTTCATCCAGCAACAACGTATTCACCGATTCAGAATACCAGAAACCATAACGGCTGACCAAGGTTCCATTTTCACTGGGGAGCAGGTGACTAAGTTCGCGGATGAATGTGGGATCAAGATCATCAACTCACCCCCTATTATGCCCAAGCAAACGGCCAGGCTGAGTCTACTAACAAGGTTTTGAAGAACATTGTACACAAAATGGTGGAGGATAGACCGAGATCTTGGCACAAAACCTTGTCAGAAACCTTATGGGCTTATCGCACTACCTTTAAATCAGGAATAGGGAATACTCCTTTTGCCTTGACATTCGGCCACGATGCCGTCATAGCCTTGGAGATCACTGTTCCTTCAATGAGAACAATAATGCAGTATCAGATGCCACCAGAAGAATATACGGAAGCCATGATGATAGGCTTGGAAGACCTAAATGAGTCAAGGATTATGGCATTCGAAGAATTACTGGCCCAGAAGAGAATTGTGGGAAGGTCGTATAACAGGAAAGTCAAAAGCAAGTCCTTCGCCGAGGGCGACTTGGTTTGGAAAATCATATTACCAGCCGCCCGTAAGGACTATGTATACGGGAAGAGGTCACCAACTTGGGAAGGCCCGTATCGAATCCAAAGGGTACTAAAAGGAGGTGCATAAACTATTCAGGATGAAGAGGAAGCGATAGAAGGAAGGCCTATAAACGGCTGATATTTGAAAAAGTACTACCCAACCATATGGGAGTCAAGAGAAATATAAATAAAAACGGCCATTCAAACATACGGCCGATCAACAACCAAAACTATTACCAAAGTTCAAACGGCTCAACCAACCGACCAAAAAATATAAGGTGATTTAAAAAAGACAAGTTTTTAAGGGAATCAAATTTGGCCGTCAAGGCCGCAGCCAGTTCTGCAGCATGCAGTTTTTTACTTACCCATTCATTCTCTTTCTTTTTGATCTCCCGCACGGCCTCCACCTTTTTCGACAGCTCATCTTGTAACAACCTGAAAAGTTTAACAATCCGAACACCCTCAAAAGTGCAACTGAAATTATCTTTTAATTATTTTAAGTATTTTCTAATTATTATTAATTATATATTAAAATGTAAATTTTCTATTTAGTCATTAGT
>JAUPMG010164641.1:0-10728 GCA_031762675.1 Pachysandra terminalis | reverse complement strand
TTAGTTGTAATTACAAATCCTACTTATTTCAATTATTTAAATACACAATTCTATATAATCTTTCACAAGGATTTATTAGGAATTATAATAAAATTATATTAGTTATAATTTAAAGACACGGGTCGCTACAACCTAGGTCCTAAAGTTCTTTTAACATCCTTGATTCTGAACTTGTGTTCTGATAGGTGAACCATAATCTAAGCTTAGCTAGGCAAAACCATATGCTTTACTCTAATACAAATCTGTCACACCCCCAAATCCATAACACGATTCCCTATGCGGAACTTCAAGAATCTCGAAGTGCAACATTCGGGTTCCATTGCTAAAATGTGGATTACCATACCAATACTAACAAGAAAATAAAAGTAAATTCTTACCTTTATAATTCAAAATACTTCAGCTGAGTCATGACCTCAAAAGAATATAAACTAACTAACCCTATTACAATTCAATGTTCTCAAAATCCCTAATCTAGATAATTTTGTAAAAACAACAAAGTATGTAGCAACAAGCAATCCAATCCATGCAATTCCTAGTCCATAGCAAAGTAATCCATGCCCATCATCCTTCTCATCCTGTAACATAAGAAGTTGCGTGAGCTTTGAATGCCCAGTAAGTTCATCAAACAGTGTCATCCATCCATTTATGATATCAATAAAGTCATCATCAAGTCATGAGTACAAGCACACATTATAACAAACCAATATGATGAATTAATGATGATATGAGATGCAATGAATGAGAATGTAGATGCTCTAAATGAATGCTCAAACAAGGAATGTAATGTTGATATTCAAGTGAATGAATTAGACAAACATAGCTTGTTAAGCGCCTTAATAACTTCACAAACCAAATATATATTACTAGAATTTTGGGTATAGGCCACTAAGAACTGCTGGAAGTCCCCTCTTCGTTCTGGGCGCTAACCCATGGTAGAAGGTCACCATTGTGCTAATTCAAAGTAGATGCTACTCTCAGAAGTTCTAACCCAATGCTATCTTAAAAGTGTATGATACTCAACGTATGCCAACCCATATAGGAGCTCGCAACCATCCTACCCTATTTTAAGTGGGGATTTCAACTCACAATGCGTGTAGTCAACCTATAGGAATCCTAAATAGGAATCCCTTATTTTCCACCTCCAGGGCTTTCTTAACAATCTGCATCAGCCTAACATTCATTCAACAGTTTATAAACAATTTTCAAATTAATTCAATTCAATTACAATCAATTCCAATGTAATTGATGGGTACCAAACTACTATGGAAGTCCAAGATAAGGTTTACGGTCAATCTTAGTTCCTAAGAGTCAATTACAAGGTCAATGGTACAGCACACATCAAATCCTAATCAAAATCCCAAACTATTGGTCACTGTGTGAATCTGGGTGCTACTTCGGTACCCCGGTCAGTGTACCGGTGGGTGCCGAAGGCCCCATTTTGTCTAATATCAAGGCTCTGTCGGTACCCCTTCCGGTGTACCGATGGTCCATTCTCTGCAGGTGTACTTCGACACCCTGGTCGGTGTACCGATGGGTGCTGAAGCCTCCTTTTTGCCTATATTTAGTCACCGGTCAGTACCCCTACTAGTGTACTGGTGGGTGCCGAACTGGTGGTGATCTGGGGATTCCATATCTCGGGATTTGCATCCCTTTGATCCCCAATTCTGCTTTGGTCAATTCTATTGGTCTTTAATCAATGGGTTTTCATGGTATAACATATTAGAATATATTCAAACCTATTTCTAACGTATTAAACATGATTTCATGCAATCAAATCATCAAAATACATACAAACGCTCAAGAACAGCAAAAAAAACATGAATATGATCACATGAACTCATAAAACGATTTTACAGTAAGAATTAACTTACCCCATCCTATCTTACAGATTCATATCTCACCAAGGTGTTCTTTTCTTCCTCTCTTCCTTCTTCTTCCTCCTTTGATCTCTTCCTTTGGCACTGCAACAAGAACTAGGGTTTAGTTTTTTAGATCTAAACCCTTTCTCTCTTCTCTTTTCTCTCTCTCAATCTCAATCTCTCCAGATTTGAATCCAACGTCCAAGCCTTGGGATGAGAGGGGAAGGATGTTTATCAACTTCCTTTCTCTCTCCTCAAGCTAATCCAATTCAAATCCCACGTAGCCTAGTACGTTTGGGATTGAAACACCAATTCTTAAATTACTTAATTCACCCCATTTCGACAATAATTACATTAAGGCCCCAAATAATAACTTTAATAATTAAAATAACCCTTATATCAATATAACCTAAAATTTACATAGTTAGATGTACAATAACATATACTATTATTTGATCTTAAATTAATATAAGTTAAGGAACCTGCTAATAGAGGGTCTAGCTCACTACAATACATAGTCTAAGAGATGCATCTTTCTTCTTCACAAACAGAACTGGTGCTCCCCATGGTGATGAACTTGGTCGTATGAATTGTAAGGCAAGCAACTCATCTAATTGTGTTCTCAGCTCCGTCAACTCAGTAGGTATCATATGGTAAGTTGGTAGTGCAATAGGATTCACACCCGCTATTAAATCAATGCTAAATTCTACTTCTCTCTGGGAAGGCAATCCCGGTATGTCTTGGAATACACTTCCAAATTGACATACTACTGGAATCAATTCCCATCCTCCCCTACCTTTTATAGCCCATAAATCCAAACCTGCTAAATGATTTAGTAATTCGGATTTAGAGCCTCTAACCTTAAAAATTTTTCCTTTCGGTGATACAAAAGACACAATTCGGTTATGGCAATCTATTTGCACATGATATGCAACTAACCAATCCATACCCAAAATTATATCAAATTCCATCATGTTAAGCATAATTAGGTCAATTGGTAATGTGGACTCACCTACCATAACTAAGCAAGACTCGCATACCTTCCCTAAGTATGCTGAACCTCCGATGAGATTTGCTACAACAAGACTCCTTTCTAGTTCTTTCATAGGTAAACCCAAACTGTTCACTAATGAATTAGCTATAAAAGCATGTGACGCATCCGTATCAAACAAACCTTTCGCTGAGACATGAGAGACGAGAACCGTACCCTCCATGACTTCTCCCTGTTATTCGATGGCTTACACTCTTCCTTGCTGAGGTTGTTGCTGTGGAGCTCCTACCTTGGTTCCCTTTGGTGCTTGTGCTTGTGGTACCTGCTTCTAATTTTGCTAGTAATGAGGCTTGGGTACGAACTGCTACTGTCCTTGGAATGTGTTTGGTTGTGGATTCTTAGGGAGTTGACAATCCCTTATGTGGTGTCTCAACCTTCCACAACTGAAACACCTTATACCCGAATTCCCAAAACTTTGAGTGTTTAGTCGTCCTTGTATCCTTTGCCTCTTCTGTTGTTCAGTTGGAATGCACTTAGGATTTCTGGCTCTAAAGTTGTTCCGTCCCATCCTTTGGTCTTGAATCTTTCGGAACTCTTGCATGTCCTTCTCCACTTTATGAGCGCAATCGACCAGTTTGTGATATTCCATGAACTCCCGGACGATCAGCCTACTCTTGATGCTAGGCCTTAGTCTGTGTCATGCCCCAGATCCCGTGACATGATTCCCAATGAGGAATGGCACGGATCTTGAGGTGAGACCTTCGGGTTCCCAACCATGGAATGCGGTTCACAACAATAATTCAACCATATATACAAGAGATTATAACTCAAGTACCACAAAATTCAGAGTGCATAAACAAAGTGTATACATCTAATCAATCAAATATGTCTTCAGAAGAGCCTACAAATCCACAAATCAACTACTCATAACTAGTCCTATTACATCAATTCTAATTATGAAATAAAAACAAACAATCAACTAAACATCATCAAGTCCACTCAAATCCTCCATCACCTCAACCTGCAACAAAAATAAGTTGTGTGAGCTTGGAATGTCCATTAAGAAGCAATTCTGACAACTATCCTCATGAAACACTGTCAGTCATACAAGCAACAATATCATCAACAGCAGTCTCATGTTATCCAAATCAACCATACACTCACCCAAATCAAGTCACATATAGCATATGAAGAAATAGTAAATAAAAATGTCATACAAGATGCAATGCTCAAGGATGCTCAATACAACATGATATCACACACATAATGTGGATGCAAGTCTAATGCAGGTTCTTAGCTATCACACCTCAAATTCGAGATATAGCGTCTCGAGGATTTCCAAGGGAATAACCTTCGGATCCACCACGTGGACGCTGATATCCATTCACAACACATAACCATTGTCCTGGTTAATCAGAGTCTAAAACCATAAATCAACGAAAGTTTTTAATAAATAAAACCTGTAGCTCAACTCATGTCTGTTAAGGTGAAACCCACATAAACAAAATAAATGTCTAAGCTATTCAAGTCCAAAGCCCACTCGAGGTCAAAACCAAGTCAAATAAAAACCAAGTATAAACAATCATAAATAAGTCAAGTATCTGAAACTAAATGAAATCTCCTCTCAAGACAAGCACCTCAAATGAACTGATCACCTGTTTCAATTTAATGGCCAGCCGAAGCCTCGTAGAGAAATCCAAAGAAGTTATAACAACTATCTTCATAGATGCATGACAACATAGGTTTAATTCATACAATTTCAATCAACGAGTAATACCACAGTCACAATGTATTAGCATGCTTCATACAATTTCAATCAACGAGTAATACCACAGTCACAATGTATTAGCATGCTCGTCATCAAATTAGATCACATATAATTAATACGCATATCACATTCAACATTGTAGTCTCATTACACTTAAAAATCACACAAGTAGTCATATCATATCATAACAATTGTTCACATGGTCCCACTATGATAAATCATAGGGTACACATGATCCCATCATGCACTCAAACCCTATCCACATAGTCCCACTATGCATCACAAACACCACATGGTCCCACCATGCAAAACAAGTAACTACATAGTCCCACTATGCAAAACAACAACCACATAGTACCACTATGCAAAAAAACAACCACATGGTCCCACCGTGCTACTACCAGCAACCACATGGTCCCACCATGCAAAACAAGTACCATCAAAACACAAGCATAAACAATCAACATGTGGAGATACACAAACATTCACTTCAACTCAACCATGTACAATGATCAATGCAATATGGTATAATCCAAATATGTATAATGAAATGTGGATGATATGCATATGCAATGCAAGGAGTAATTAGGTCTAGCGCAATCACATGCTCATTCAATCATATGACCATTCAACCCATTCTTTAAGGGACTTGCACCCACGGTAGAATGCAACATTTCCTTTCTTTAAGGGACTTACACCCACGGTAGAATGCCACAATTCATTTCCATTATTCTTTAAGGGACTTTCACCACATAGTGGAATACACTAGTACACAGTTTTCATTCCTTAAGGGACTTTCACAACACGGTGGAACACACCAGTACACAAACTTATTATCAATCCCATTGACTTCTAGTGGATGCTCCCAGCACCACTCACAAACCATTCATAAACAATACATAGTCAATCCCATTAACTTCCAGTGGATGCTCCCAGCACCACTCACAAACACACAGTGGATACACCCAGCACCACTCACAAACACTATCCCTACATCACAATCATTCATACGTAGGCAGTGGATACTCCCAGCACCACTCATACATCACACAATCAATATTAGAACCAATCATACGATAGAACAGTGAATGCTACAAGCACCACTCAAACAACTCAATCTCCTATACTAACATTACTAACCATCCCAACCTTATCTTGTAATCCAATAGCTAAGTCCAATTCCTTAAAGTCAAAATCTCATCATGTCATATCCAGGACTGCCCTATTTTCCTGAATTTCAAACCCCAATTATACACTTTTGTCACAAACCAAACTTAGAGATTTCAATGGAATCCCCAAATCTAGTTTGCAACTCTCACCCTATATCCAGATGGGAGTGGATAAATGATATGTAGCAAATACCATTTAAATAAGAAGGGTATTATATAAAATTAGTATTGAAAAAGTAATATTAATAAAATAGTATCCATGACATAACATCCATTAAAATGAAAACAACATAAAGTGAGATTAGTCTCATGCTTTAAATCAAATCCCTATTAACTAACCTATCTAATAAAGTACTGAAATTTCATTGAATAAAACCCTATTACAAAATATAAGAAAATCATTGAATAAAACTCTAATTTCGATTAAAATCTTCATAGAACTCTTGATCTCCACTTTGGTCCTCATGTCCATGTGTCCATCAACTATAGGTCCTGAAATATGTTGTGCTCAAAAGCGTCAGCTACACTTAGCTCGGTAAATAAACGAATCGAACATGGTTTTTAATTTGAAGTAGGATCAAGGCTCACTCTTCAATAATAGTCAGTATAAACAATAGTGAATAATTTATGAGATATGTATCAATATACGAGTATAAAATGTTGAACATATAAGTTTGAATAAGATATGTGCAATGTAATGGTTGATTCAATTATTAATGCATGTTGTGCACCTAACAAGTAAGATCACCACATGTGACTTAAAACAATCTAATATGTATGATGCTGGCTGTAGAGTATTGGTTTAGTGTATGATTCACACCTGATCTTAATCGTACTATCCAAGGATGCCTCACAATGTGAATTTTCATCCCCCAATACATGGTAGAAACAGTAGATTATTCTATGTGCGCATCGTAGTTTCTAGGAGCTTCGACCTAGAGGTCACAAGCGCCTCAATTATTTCCGATCATAGGGACTTAGCCCAAGGCCTTACAATGTGAACTTTCCTTTGTAAATCATGTATTAGCCAATCTACTAACAGAATTACACTCTTGTGATTTGGATATTGGGCATCATAAATATGAACCTTCCCTCACCATTAAATTCATATGAGTTGGATATTGGGCCCCACAATGTGAACTTTCTCTCACCATGGAAGTAATTAATTTATAAGGTCTATTAGGATGTACGGTCCCTCGACACATGAAAATATTAGTCTCCTCACCTATCATGATTTTCAGATCATGATACTCTCATTATGCCCTTAAAAATCCAAAAGTATGGATTTACATGCAAAGGGGTTTAACCTATAGACTAAATCCATGGTCTTAAGGCATATGAGGTGCAAGTGATAGGGTGTACATTAACTAAGCATAAAATAGCTGTGTACAGTGTGTAATAATTCTACCTAGCATGATTGACAAGTTAACATCATATAAAGTCAATCATATCAACTATCATGTTCTAACTCATGCGAATAATAGTCCAAATAGGGTATAAGTAATTTAATCATGCATAATCATGCTTAAATAACATCAAAAATAGTCTAATAAGATCAAATTACACATGCTCACAAAAATATAATCAATCTCGGGAACCTGCTTTGAGTCACTGACGGGGGTCGTGCTCGACGCATGGAAGGCGAGCATCTCCAAGATAGAAGACTCGGGCTTTAACATGGATTGGTTGAAAGACCACTTGTCCGGTACAGAGGACACCACAGGCGGGCTGATGTAGAGATATGAGCTGTAGTTGAGCATCGCTAGAGATGCCATCGCAATCTCGCAGCTAATCCAGGCCCGAAAGGAGAAGCAATTAGAGATAAAGGCTTTGCGAGAGGTTCACACTGTAAGGGAGGAAGAACTCTGGGGGCTAGAAAGAGCGGAAAGCCAGGCGGAGGAAAGGAAAGGGGACACATATCGTCAGTTGAATACGGTCCCCCTAATAGACAACCATTTTATTTTAGATAGCTTGCTCCCAAAGGAGTTGTACATATTGAAAACAGATGAATAGAACACTTCTTTCCTCTTTTCCTTTTCTTACCAAAGACTCGTCGTCTAATAATGCTATTGCTTCAACCATTTATCATTTACAAGCTCCTCCCCAGCATCGTCTTCAAATAATAATATCTTGTAGTAACCGAAGGCATAAGCCTGAATAATTTGAACCTCCCAAGCATTGTCTTCAAACAATAATATCTTGTAGTAACCGAAGGCATAAGCCTGAATAATCTGAAAAGGTCCATCCCACCAGGGTGAGAATTTAGGTTTGATGGTGTTGCTCCGCTCAAACCACGAAGTCCTTAGAACTAAGTCGCCCTCGTGGAAATCTCAGAGTGACACTTTCTTTTAGTAAGCTTTGGCAATGACTTGGTGATATTGCTGGTTATAGGTGAAAGCCCTCTCGTGCTTCTCATCAAGGCTATCCAACTCGTGCATTTGGATCGTGGCTAGATGGTGAGTGTCCCAATCGATCTCTGTTGCTTGCAAAACCCGGGCCGAGGTGACCTGCAACTCCACAAGGAGCACGGCATCGGTCCCATAAACCAACGAGAAAGGGGTAACTTGAGTTACGCAGTGCTTCGAGACCCGATAAGCCCAGAGAACGTTGAACAAATTTTCGTCCCACCGGGCTTGGTGATCATAAGTCACTTTACTCAATAATTTGGTAAAGGTCTTGTTTGTGGCCTCGACCTGACTATTCCCCTGAGGATAATACCCAGTAGACTTGAGATGCGTGACCCGGTGCTCGGCCAGTAAAAACTGAACATGCGTGTTTAGGAAAGACAAACCGTTTGTCTGTGATGATTCTTTGGGGTGGTCCGGACCTAAAGATGATACATTCCTGGATGAAATGGGCTACTGCCTCCCCGGTTGCTCTCTGCAACGTGAAAGCTTCAACCCACTTCGTGAAATACTCGTGCCCACCAAGATCCACGCTTGCCCCCTCATACTTCAGGGATTGATGGGACCAACCAGGTCGAGCCCCCAAGTGTGGAAGGGCCAGGGCGTTAGGATCGACTGCATTCCTTGGGGGGGAACGCCTTGGGACGTTACCTTGTGTCTGGCACGGGGAGCATTTCCTATCATAGTCAAAGGCATCATTCCTCATGGTCGGCTAGTAGTAACCGATGGTCATCAACTGATCAAATAGCTTCTCCTGCCCTTGGTGAGCTTCACAGGAACTGGAGTGGACTTCCCTCAGGACGACCTCGGCCTCTGAGGTCCAACACACTTTAAAAGGCGGCCATTGAAGCTAACCCGGAACAGGTTGTCACCATGTATCCGGAATCGTGCCTCTTCTATGAATCCCGTGTGTCTCCACTGTATTGGACGGCAAAACCCCATATTGTAAGAAGAGAAAGAAAGGCCATCTCCAATCCCTTTCATGAGTATCAATTGGGCAGACTTACATTGTGTTAGCCGGTCTCTGGAAACCTTCGCAATTCCTTTGCACCTTGGCCGCGTCATACACCATGGTCGGCCAGTAAACACCAAGTCTTTGTAACCTCCTGCTGAGTGGAATGGCGTCCTGGACACTACAAGTTTTCCAGTGCATGTCGAGAAGGGTTTGTCGGGATTCTTCGTGATTGATACACCTCAACAAGACGCCACTCGCAGCTCGGAAGTACAGGGCTCCGTCAATCTCCACGAAATCGGCCAACTTGCGCACTGAGACTCTGCCTGGTGATATCTAGTGTTGGAGCTTGTAAAGGATTAGATGCCTCCAATCCGTGGGGAGGATGTCCTCTTCCTCAATGACAGGGTCGAGGGTCACCGGAAGGACTTTTCTGATGATGTCAATTCGCTGCGAGCCTCCATCCAAGACGATCCCGCTCCCGAGATTGACTAAAAGATCATCTTGGTGATTCTTCGACCTCAGGACATGAAGCAGCGAGCATTCTGAAAACATTTTCATTAAGTCTTGAATGGCGGTTCGGTATGGCACCAACTCCAGCTCTTTGACAACAAAATCCTCATTGATTTATTATATGACAACTTTCAAATCCTCGAGAACCTTGAGTTTATCCATCCGTAACTGTCTTGCCAAGATCAGGTCGATCAACAGGGCCTCATACTCAGCCCTATTATTGGTGCAGAGGAAGTCCAGCTTGAAGGAGAAGTACAGGTGATACACGTACTCAGCAATAAACTTGCCGGCACCGCCACCATCAGAGTTAACTGACCCGTCAAACTTCATCTGCCATTCTCACTCCTCGACAACATTGATCTCGAACTCTGGTAACTCTTCCTCCTCGACCTTAGAAAAGTCCGTGAGCAAATCGGCTATAGCTTGCCCACGGATGGTGCGGGGGTGTTTGCAGAGAATGTCAAACTCGGACAGCTGCAAAAGCCACTTGGTATATCTCCCTGTAAGCACGAGTTGAGAGAGCAGATACTTGATAGGGTTTGCCTTGGTGCTCAAGTAGGTCGGGCACGCCAATAGATAGTGCCGCAACTTCTGGGTCACGTAAACCGAGGCCAAGCAAAACATATCCGCTTGAGAATACTTCAACTGGCCCCCAGAAGGAGCCTGCTAACATAATACACTGGCTTCTCGGTCCCCTCGGCGTCTTCTTGAGCAAGTAAACCTCCAATGGCGGTATCGGTATCCGAGGTGGCGAGGTAAATCCGTAGAGGCTTCCCTGGTGAGGGCGAGACCATCGTATGCGGGTGTTTCAAATTATCCTTGATCTTTTAAAACGTCTGCTGGCATTCCTGAGATCACAAAAAGGGGGTCCCTTTGTGTAACGACCAGATCCCATACCCTAGACTAATTAAGATTAGAAACATAATTAACTTAAATAATTAGGTTTGACCTCACCCGTGACATGGGCTAATGACCAATAAGACCCTGACCTCAAGGTACTAGACCAACTCAAGGAAATTGAGCGAGTTGAGGTGTCAACCAGTTCATGGAGTCGTAATTAGATATTTAAAT
>JAUPMG010164630.1:0-10728 GCA_031762675.1 Pachysandra terminalis | reverse complement strand
ATTAATTCCCCGACTTTAGCACACTTTTACTTTAACACCACCATACCTGCAAAACACAGAAAATGCATTAATCCATATAATTAAGCATAGCTAAATAGACTAAAATGCATAGGTAAGAGGCATAAAAGTACAACTATTAGATATTTGTCAGAGATGATATTAACTCAAAGGTTTTGGATATGATCATAAGACCTGAAGATAGGAGTGCTATGATTAGAAATGGTCGTGTAGGACTTGATTGGTTGAATGGTACTTTTAGTATCTAATGTTGACTTATGTTTGGCTTAGGTTGACTTATGTTTGCCTTGTGTTGACCTTGATGAATGTTTTGTATGTTGAATGAGGGTACAGTGAGTATCCATGTTTGTGAATATCGTCTGTGATTGATGTTGTATGACTTGAATTTGTAATCTGGTATGGGTGTATTCCACCATGGGTGAACGTCCCTATAGGAAGGTCTGGTTACAAGTGAGTTTCCACCGTGGTGAAAGTCCCTAGACGGAATGCGTGTTACTGGTGTATTCCACCGTGAGTGCAAGTCTCTTAAGGAATATGAAAGGTAGGTTCTACCATGGGTGCAAGTCCCTAAAAGAATGAGTTACTGATACAGGTAGGGTCTACCGTGGGTGCAAGTCCCTAAAAGGATGGGTCGTATGGTCATGAGTTGGATTGAGCACATGATTGGGCTAGGCCTGGTCACACCCGCATTGCATTGCACTTCATCACATTTCATGATTGTATCATACACTTGCATTGCATTGCGCATGATGATTGAGTGATTGAGATGCATTATCATTGGTAACTTATTTGAATTGATTGTGATTGTGATTGGTTAGTATTGGTCGTAGCAAGGTGGGACCTTGTGAATATTGGTACTGGTTATGGGTGTGCTTCCACCGTAGGTGAAAGTCCCTAAAGGAATGTTGGTCGTAGCATGGTGGGACCATATGGTGTTTGTTTGTAAGCATAATGAGACTATGTATATGATATATGACATGTGTTTATGCGGTTACTTGAATGTAGCATGGTGGGACCATGTGGTGTTTTTTTATTTGTTTAATTGGCCGTAGCATGGTGGGACCATGTGATGCTTGTTGTGGAACATATTGTAACTATGTGATTGCTGTAATCCTTGTCGTTGTGTCACATGGTGGGACCATGTGTATGCATGTATGTGTGTTTGTTCTTGGAACATGATGGGACCATATGGAGTCTGGTTAAACATGATGGGATCATGTGGGTAGCATTAGTATAGTGGGACTATGGGATTTGTGAATTATTGATGGGATATGACTTGATATTGTGTGGCTTCCATGTGAATAGTGATTTCATATGATGTTTGTATTATCCATACTAGTACGTGAGATTTAGTATGATGATAAGATTAAATACATTTGACAGTGATATTTTATGTTAGTTGAAATGCATGTAATGAACTGTATTGTTATGCATGCATAAAAGTAAATATTGTAGTCTCGTTGGATTTGTTTACTAGGCTTCGGTTGATCTATATCTCTACAGGTGATCGGATTGTCTGACCCTGGCTGGCTACTGGAGAAGAGATTTTATGTTTGAGATACTTTTTCTTTTGAGACTACTTGATTTTACTTATTCAACTTTTATTTTATTGGTTTGACCCCTGGAGGGCAAAAATGTAATAGAGATTATGTTTACTTAATTGTGGGTTGTTAGATCAACATACATTTAATTGGGATATGGTTGGTTTTAATTATAGGAGACTTCCGTTGTTAAACTATTATGCGACTCTGATTCAACTAGGACTGGGTTGATATTGTGGCTGGTTATTCGTATCCATGTGGTGGGTCCGAAGGTCAGTTGAATCTTCGAGATCCCATATCACGGATTTGGGCGTGACATAAACAAAGTACATAAAATGAATGGAACATACATTGAGATGATGATGATATGAAAATGAACACAGTCAATCCTTAATGATGATGGTAGATGATAATGAAATGAAATGTTATGTATGGTGTTAGGCCATTCTTAACCCATTTGTCACCACTCAACACTTTTTATGGGAATCCATAACCCAAGGAATGCCCGACACATCTCATATTCCTTTCAGGGAATAAAACCTTAACGTAGAAATCTACCATCTTCCTTTCAGGGAATAACACCTAAATGTAGGAATAGAACATATTTTTCCTTTCAAGGAATGTCACCCAAAGGTAGGAAAGGATCATCTTCCTTTCAGGGAATACAACCCAAAGGTAGGAATATATCATCGCCTTCCTTTCAGGGAATGTCACCCAAAGGTAGGAATAACCATCTTCTTTTCAGGGAATAAAACCCAAAAGTAGGAATAATCATCAACTCCTCACTGAACACACCCAAACTCATGCATGTATGCATGCTCTCAACAAAATCTCCTTGCTTAGGACTTCCAGAACCAAGCATGACCTCACAAGGATCATACATCAACTCCCATGCATATCTTATGCCTAGGTCTAACATGGATCATTCACCATGCCTCAGACATATCTCATGCATATCATGCTCATACATCCAAATCAATCATATTCATATGTTACACATGTTAAAACAGTTATACATATTATCATCATAGTCATTGAACCCAATACCAGTTCACATAGAATAGTAAAACATAATCATCACACCTCATTGATTCCTGAACCATCATACACAAGTTATATTGAGATTTCATCAATATCTATAAAGTTTCATCACTATTGGCCAACTTGGCCCATTTTCGGCTAACCGAACACCCAACCGATGAGCCTGCCGAACCCTCGGTTGACCCTTTCAATCTACTGGCCACCTTTAGTTAACTAACTCGAAGCCTCCCAAAATTCTTCTGAGTTTTGTTTGACCCTTTGGTCGCTCAACCCGCAACCTAGCAACAACCTAGAAACATTGGTCGATCGAACTTCGCAAATTTTCCCAAAAGGCCTTATTTTCATGGTTTTCACTCTAAACACATGTCACACATCACATAAATCCCAAATTTAGAATCAACACACTTGTTTTCTCCTTTATGCATACCAATACATTCATTTCACCTAGAAATTTATACATCACTCACATCAACATAACACTAGGTAAAGGTCCACATGTAGAAATCACACACTCCATCATTTAGAACATCACCATACAATACATCCTACTTGTACATATCAAGTTACAAATGTATCCACACTTTCTTAGCATGCTCACATACCAAAACCCAGAAAATCTATATTACACATGCATCTCACATCACCATTATTTGACATAATTTCTTTCACGGATAATGAAAGGAGGGAAACTCAAGGCACCTACCTCTTGTTGCTTTTCTGAAGATTTTCTGTAGAACTTTAAAGGATCCACACCACAATTCCTTCCTTCAGCCGCCATTAGGTCTTCTTCTCTTTTCTAGGTCTTCTACAACAATCACACAATGTTTTCAGCCTCTCTCTTGGTTGTTCCAACCACAGAGCAAGAGATGCAGTTATGGGAACTTCCCATAACCGCTCGTCCCTTATTAGAAAGTGAAGAGAATCATGCAATCCTCTTCCATCCCAATCTAATTAATTCTAATTCAAATTCAAAAAGATTAAAAGTTTAAAATACCTTAAGGTAACCACATGGCCAATTCGACCAACCATAGTCCAATACTCAATGCATCAAGCCCAAGGACCAAATCCAAAAAAATTCTAAAATTACACAAGTGACCTAATATTTATTGAAATATCATAATAGCCCTTATTAGCATATTATTATTATTACAAATAGATACCAAGCTTAGTAATTTAGATATAATGCTCATTACACTCTTCTATAATTTATTAATAATTATAATTAAATCATTTTAATTATAATTAGGGTTACATGTCACTACAATCTACCTCCCTTAAATGAAATCTTATCCCGAAATTTACGTTCCTCATTCCACAAACAATGATGGATAGCGGTTTCGAATCTTTGATTCATGCTCCCACGATGCTTCAAACTCATCGTGATGATTCCACTGGATCTTCACTAATGGCATGGTCTTAATCCTAAGCACTTGTTCCTTGCGGTCCATGATCTGAATCGAAGATGCCTCGTATGATATGTCCACACGAAGTTATAGTTGCATGCAATCAAGAACATGTAAGGGATCCGGCTCATACTTTCGCAACATCGAAGCATGAAACATATCGTGCACAACAACTAAATGAGGAAGTAGTGCAATCTGAGAAGCCACACTCCCAAGATGCTTTAGCACCTCAAACGGTCTGATAAAATGCGATGCAAGCTTTTGTTTTTTGCCGAACCTCATCACACCCTTCATAGGTAAAACCTTCAAGAGTATGTGGTCACCAATGCTGAACTCGAGATCTCATCTCCTCCAATCCGCATAACTCTTCTGACGACTCTAAGCTGCAAGGAATTGCTCCCTGGTAATCTTCACATTCTCGATTTCTTTTAGATAAGCTCCGATCCAAGAACACTACTCTCGCCCATATCTATCCAACAGATTGGAGATTTGCACGGTCTCCTATATAATGCCTCAAATGGAGCCATACCAATACTAGACTGATAGCTGTTGTTGTATGAAAACTCAGCCAAAGGAAGATGTTCACTCCAACTCTCCTTGAAGTCTAACACACAAGCTCGCAACATGCCCTCTAGTTTCTGGTTAACTCTCTCAGTCTGCCCGTCATTTTGAGGATGAAAAGCTGTAGTAAAGTCAAGCTGTGTCCCCAAAGCTCTCTGTAGACTCATCCAAAACTAAGAAGTGAATTTAGTGCCTCAATCTGAAATGATGCTCACTGGAACTCCATGCAATCTCACTATCTCATGAACATACAACCGCGCTAACTCATCTCTCGATACCATAACTCATACTGGTAAGAAGTGAGCCGACTTAGTCAAATGGTCCACTATTATCCAAATGGAGTCGCACCCATTCTTGGACTTAGGCAATCCCACCACAAAATCCATCGTCACATTTTCCCACTTCCATTTTGCAATCGGCAGAGGCTAAAGTAAACCCACTGTCCTTATATGTTACGCTTTGACCTGCTAACATGTAAGCCATCAAGCCACGAACTAAGCTATACCCCGCTTCATACCCGGTCACCAATACAATCTCCGCAGATCACGATACATCTTGGTACCCCCAGGATGAATCGAGTACCGTGATTTGTGAGCCTCCTCCAATATCTCACTTCGAACAGCCGCATCATCTGGAATACAAAGCCGACCTCTGAATCTAATCACTTCGTCTAGATGTACTGATCAATCAGGTTTCGCATTGTCCACTGTCAAAAGTTGAAGATTCTGATCCAATCTCTGCCCATCCGTAATTCGATCTAACAAAGACGATCTAGCCACAAGGCTAAAGAGAACACTGTTACTCTTCCTCTCGTCCGAACGAATATCCAATGCACTGAAAGCCTCCACCAAGCTATGCTCCTGCCGCATCAAACACGCCAAAGTACTGCGAGGCTTATGGCTCAAAACATCCGCAACCATGTTTGCCTTCCCCAGATGATACTGAAATGTAGACACATAATCCTGTACTAACTCCATCCACCTCCACTGCCTCATGTTCAACTTCTTCTGCGTGAATAGGTACTTCAAGCTTTTGTGGTCTGTGAAAAGCTCAAAATTCTCTCCATATAGATAGTGCTTTCACATCTTCAAGGCAAACATCACAACAGCCAACTCCAAGACATTAGTAGGGTAGTTATGCTCATAAGTCTTGAGTTGCCGAGATGCAAAGACCACAACCTGCCCATCCTACATCAACACACATCCAATCTAAGTTAAGATGCATCGGTGTACACCACCAATTCGTCCCACGCATTGGAATCAAAAGCACTAGATCCAAAGTCAACCTCTTATTCAACTCTTCCAATGCCACATCACACTGATCATCGCAACTGAACTAGACCTCGTTTCTCGTAAAACGAGTCAAAGGTGCTAAAATCTTCAAAAATCCCTTGATGAACCTCCTATAATAGCCTTCTAAGCCTAAGAAACTCTGGATTTTTGAAGCGTTCTTTGGTCCCTCCCAACTCAATTTTGCCTCTAACTTTGTTGGATCCACTGAAATACCCATCTTGGACATTACATGCCCCAAGAATCTGACTTCATCTCTCCAAAATTCACATTTGCTGAGCTTTGCATATAACTGATGCTCCTAAAGTGTCCTCAATGCAATCCACAAATATTCCTCGTTTTCTTCCTTTGACTTGGAATAAATCAGAATGCCGAACAAAGTTCACCACAAACTGATCCAAGTATGGTTTGAAAACTTGATGCATTATGTCCATGAAAACCGTCGCTACATTCGTCAAACCAAAAGGCATCACAACAAATTCATAATGTCCATATCTGGTACGAAATGTAGTCTTCTGAATATTGCAATCTTTGATCCGCAACTGATGGTAGCCCGATCGCAAGTCAATATTTAAAAGTATTGAGTTCCTCGCAACCCGGTTCAACTGCCTATAATCGATGTAAAGATGCATCAAACTATCCTTCTTTTTTACAAGAGCACTGGTGCTCCCCACGGAGAAACACTTTGCCTAATGAATCCCAACTTCATCAAACCATCCACCTGTTCCTTGAGTTCTCGCAACACCATTGGTTCCATTCTATAGGTTGCCAACGAAATCAGAGAAGTTTTAGGAACTAACTCAATGTAGAACTCTACCTCCCTTAAAGGTGGTAGACCCGGTATCTCCTGAAATACAGCAGCAAACTCCTAGACCATGGAAATCTCCTCCAGAGACAACTCCTTTCCCACATCCGCTGAACCCAAGAAATCCATTTGATAGGTGTCCTTCTGGTTCCCTAGAATTCTCACACATCTATCGTTCGGAAACTCGAACACCTCTACCTTCTCGAAACAATCCACCTTAGCATGATAAGCATCGATCCAATCCACACCCAAGATGATGTCAAAGTCGGTTATGGTCCAAACTATAAGACCTACCTCCATACTTAGATCTCCTACTCTAAACACACAATCCAAGCATACAAGGCATAAAGTAGCCATTCCTCCAACAGGATTAGCCACGCACAAAGGCGCACTCAAAAAAGATGGTACAAGAGCCAAAGAATGCATAAAACTAGTAGAGATGAACGGATGCGTAGCACTTGAATCAAACAAGACATGAGCAGGTATATGGAATACGTGCAAGGTACCTTCCACTACAGTGTTGGAAGCTCCATCGTCTCTCTGCGCAACTCCGCCAGTCATGGCATTGACCCGGCCTCGCTGAGGTGGTCTAGCAGTTGCAGCTTGTCTCTGACCCTCCGCTCGAATCAACTCACGACAATATCTCTTCATGTGACCTTCTTGCCCACAGTTGTAGCATATCACTGGCCCTCTATGTGCCTGATGAGCATACGGTGCTACAGTTTGTGTTACTGCCCCCTGTGCTGGTCTCGATGTAACTGCTCTCGATTTTCGATCATCAGATCAGTAAAGCTTCTCTCCCTATTGCTGATTGGGCTGAAACCTCCCTCTATCAAATCTAAAAGTTTCTCTCTACTAATTGAATGGATCATTGTCTTGTTCCACCCTTTGAGCACACTCCAAGACCAGTGCGTAAGTCTCGAATCCATGAGACACGACCTTGGACCTGATTACCGGTCGCAAACCTTCCTCGAACTTCGCCGCCTTGTCCTCCTCATCAGCAGTAATGTGAGGTAAAAATGTGACAACAAGGAAAACTCGCCCTCATACAGCTCCACCATGCAAGATCCCTACTCTAGCTTCATAAATCTGCAGCCCATTGCCTCAGATAACTGCTCGGGAAGTATGTCTCAAAGAACTGGCAACTGAATTCCTCCCAGTCAGTCACCTCTCATTTTGCCCTCTCTACCATCTCCCACTAATGTAAGGCCTCACACTTCAGCGTAAACGCCGCAAGTCTCACCTTTTGATCTTCTTGACATCCCATCGCCTGGAAGATCTTCTCCATCCCGTTCTAAGTCCAGAGCTCTCATGTGCTCCCCCTGCCATCAATTGATGGTGGCAAAAGCTTATTGAAGTGCTCCAATCACTGAACACCTCCCCTATTCCACTGGTTCATCTGAGTCTGCCATATGTCTTGCTCTCTCTAAAGAGAAGCATCCATGTCTCCCAAAACTTTGTACGCTCAAGCCACCTATGAGTCCAGATCCCCACTAGACGAACCCTCTCCAACAGCATAGTTACGTCTTCCACCAGCCATTTACATACAATAACAAGTTTCTATGTATGTGCATATCACACACACAAATCAGCACACATTCAAATAAGACAATCCATAGTATGCACACAACATACAATTCATCGATGTGATTCCTAGGTTCACATGTTTCTATGCTCCTTCCTAGGTTTCACTAGACTTTAAAGCCTCTAGATTCACAAGTTGGCTCTTATACCAATCTATCACGCCCCAAATCCGAGATATATAATCTCAAGGAACTCAAGGTGCGACCTTCAGATCCAAACCCCTTGGATGCCATCCATAACACGTTCACCATATATAATGTCCAAATCAGAGTAAAATAAACATCAGCGAAAGTCTTTATTCAAATCCAATCCAACCAGTTTTAGAACAACCATTTGTTCATGCATCCACATGTCATTTAGTACAAAAAATTAAATCTGATCATCCGTTCCTTCATAGGGTCAAATGACATCATAAATTCAAAAAAACAAAACAGAAACTATCCACACAGCAACGAGCTTGATTTGCTACATTAGTCCACTCCATGTCCATCCAACCAGCTCCTCATCCTTGCTATAAACCAGGTGCATGAAGGCGTGAGCTTTAAAGACTCAATAGGAAATCTGAGAGTCTATCCCTCTCCTCATTACCACAATCATACAACATTCATCACACATCATGTAAATATGTATATACAACAACATACTTATCACATTTTAATTCCAAGACAATAACATAAACAAATCACATAAAATGAATGGAACATGCACTGAGATGATGATGATATGAAAATGAACATAGTCAATGCTTAATGGTGATGGTAGATGATAATGAAATGAAATGTTTTGCATTGTGTTAGGCCTTGCCTAACCCATTAGTCACCACTTAGATGATTCAATCGACAGTGCAATTCAGTGGCATGCCGAATGATGACTCTAATGCTCACATCGCAAATTTCCTAGAAATTTGTAATACTTTTAAGCGTAAAGGAGTATCCGATGATGCTATTAGATTGAGACTCTTCTCCTTCTCTCTTCGAGATAAATCAAAGGGGTGGTTGAATTCATTTCCACCAATGACAATCACTACATGGGATGGTTTGGCTCAAAAGTTCTTAGCGAAATTCTTTCCTCCATAAAAAATCGCTAAGATGAGGAATGATATCACTACCTTTGCTCAATTCAACATGGAATCATTATATGAAGCATGGGAGAGATATAAAGACTTTCTTAGAAGATGTCCACACCATGGTCTACTCAATTGACTGCAAGTTCAAACTTTCTACAACAGGTTGAGTCCAAAGACACGGACAATCGTTGATGCCGCAGCGGGTGGAGCATTGATGGGAAAGCCATATGAAGAAGCCTACAATTTGCTTGAGGAAATGGCATCCAACAACTACCAATGGCCATCAGATCGTATGGGACCTAGAAAGATCCACGAAGTTCATGAAATTGATGCTATTAATTCTTTAGCTTCTCAAGTTGCTTTGTTATCTAAAAAAGTTGGTAATATTAATGTGAATGCTATCCAATCAACTCATTTTGTTTGTGAAATTTGTGCAGGGAATCATTCAAGTGTTGATTGTCAAGTTGGGAATCCCTTTCCCATGGGTGCATCTGAACAAGCCAACTATGTGTCAAACTTTCAACACTCATCCCTACTCAAATACTTACAACCTAGGATGGTGTAATCATCCGAACTTTTCTTGGAGTGGTCCTCAGAATTCCAATAAGCAACCTCCCGGTTTCCATCCTCTAGAAAAGAAGCCAAACTTGGAGGAAGTACTCACCAAGTTCATGCAGAACACTACAGGGTTCGTGCAAGAGTGTCACGACCCAAACTTAAGGAAATTCTAATTAAAAACCCTTATGTTCAAACCGCAACTCTCACCCCAATCGAAATTGGGAGTGGCAATCAATATCGAACCAAAATCAACAGAAATTTTACTAAAATAATCAAAAGAATTACCTATTTATTACATTCAAAACAAATAGAAAATCGAGCAACGGAAAATAAAATAATAAAGTCCTATTTTCAAGTAAAACTCCAAATCCCTACTCCTATACATAATATCTAACTACGAAATAAAATGATAAATTTGGTGGCAAAGCTTCACGCAGCAATCACTCCAAGCCTTGATTAAGTCCAGCATATTCATTATATAAGAATTCATCTTGCTCTCTACTATCAATGTTTTCCTCATCTAAGTTACCTGAAATTGTTTGTCATAAGACGTCAGCTACACTTAGATCAATAAATAAAATCAATTAAGTAGCAATCTGAATCTGAATTAAGATCCATATCAATATGCAAATATATAACATGAAATATAATGCGTAAACATAGCAAATATGTAGATAATTCAATGCATGGTCAGATTATTAATGAATGAATGAATGCTCATGCAAATACATATTGATCACCATGAGTGATCCATGCAAAATATCATGCTGTGCAAATATGCATGATGTTCAGAATTCGAGTTATGTAAGTCCCACACTAGACCAATCAATTACTGAGCAAGACGTCTTCTCGATCCGTCCCC
>JAUPMG010164619.1:0-10728 GCA_031762675.1 Pachysandra terminalis | reverse complement strand
CATTACGATGGAACATTCTTGGATATTGGACTCAGATCTGGTGTGGAACATACACTAATCGAATGCCAAACAGCATGTATGTTGCACAGTATATGTTTTTGCATGGATCACACTTGGTGATCAACCCTTTCTTTTATTTCTGCATGAGCATGAATTGCATTCATTAATAACTGAACCTGCATTCATATTGCATTGCATTGACTATTATATGATCATGTTTTATTGCATATTGTTACTGTTTAGCTCTGTTGTTTCATTGGATAGTGGTTTTGACCTTATTCCAATTAAAAGTGTACATTAATTGATTTACTTACTGGGCTAAGTGTAGCTGACGCCTTTACAGAATTTCAGGAAAACAAGATGAGTCATACCCTTATTGTGAACATTGCTGGATTTGATTATGCGAGGTGTGATTTCTACTTAGAGTTTTTTTATCAGTTTTATAAGTTTATTTCTTAGATTAGAAATAGATGTAATTATGTTCCTTTCCGCTGCTATTTCATTAAGTGTTTTGGATGTAAAAATTTAGTATTAGTTTTTGATTAATTTTAGTAAAGTATATTCCTTTAAAGTTTCATTGATTCATGTGGTTCGGCTCTATATTGGTTACCACTCCCGATCTCGGTTGGGGTGAGAGTTACGGTTCGAACCTAAGGGGTTCCACATGAATTACCTTAAGTTTGGGTCATGACATAAGTCTCCCACGTACTAATCATTATTAGAAGAATCACATGACAGAAGAGTAAGATGAAGACCGTAGAGCAAGCCGTGGGATCATCTCTTCACACCATTGAGGAGAGGCACGAAGAAGACCCTCCCAACGACTTACACAAGTTGGAAGGTGAAAAGGAAATGGATGAACAACAGGATGATCGTTATGATCAAATAGAGATGATGAGGTTACAAATGAACAAGATGGAGGAAGTGCAGGTGAAGATGATGGACTTGCTACAAACGTTAATCAATCGAGAAAGTCACGTTCCGATTCCACCTACAAAACTATGGAGAGAGCACTTGTAGTTCCTACTGTGCTACCTATGGGTACTCCACTGAGTGTGTCAGAACCAGAATTTGTGAATAATAATTGGTTCATAACTCGGGATGAGATGTTAAACCTATTGAAGCGATATAAAGAGAAGCCCGTTGAGTTTAACATTGATACCAGCCCACCATACCCCTTGACCATCATGAAGAAACCTTATCCTGGGGGATACGTAGTTACACCATTGATGCTGCAGTACAACGGCCAAATCGGCATTGCAAAAGAACATATCACCAAGTTCACCGGTGCCATGGAAGCTTTCACTGGTGATGATGAACTCAAGATGAGGGAGTTCTCCCGGTCTCTCACAGATCGCGCTTACACTTGGTATGATAACTTAATCCATGAATCCATCCTTAACTTGGAAGAGAGGAAGGTGGCATTTCTACGAAAGGTTTTCATTGTCAAAGAGCGCATGACCCTTATAGACTTATAGAAGGAGAAGAAAAATTCTGGCGAAGGATTGGAGACGTATGTGAAGCGTTCTGTGATCTCGCTACTGATTGTCGGGAGACCGCTACAGAAGAGGAACTTGTGCAGATGTGTATTGAAAGTATAATGAAGGATTGTCGTCTCGTATTGGAGAATGTAGGAATCGACACGTTCACCCGTTTGTACGAGTCAGCAAGGCGAACTGGGCGTACTATGAGTCTCGAAGGGGATGTGCCTTGGAAGAGCAAATCGAAGTCTACTTCGCAGACTATGATGGTAGAGAAAAAAAGACATTCCAAGGAGGAGGTTAGTGAGACTAGAAGCCAGAAAAGGGTTTTCACTCATGCTTCACCTCTACCTTGTACGATCAAAGAAGCTTTGATTATCCTGAAGAAGTGGATGAAGGATGGCATAATGACTCTGCCACTTCCAATGATTACAGCGTCAGAGGAAGACTGCTATACTTTGAGAAAGTTGTTCCAGAGTAAGATCAGGAATGGGCAATTTGAATTCCCTGGGTCAAGAACCGAAGGTGATGAGTTTGGATGATGAAAATTAGGGATGAGATGTCAGAGGTGGCTATGTGTGTGCACACCAACTTGCCAACTCCCAGGTTCATTCCAAGGGAGGAAGATTTTTTGCGATCCAAAAGATAGCCAAGAATGGCTACTACTTCCACCCAAGTTGACATAATAGGACAACGTCGTGTCATGCCATCAATGCCACTACAATGGCTATCCTGAGGGATGGGCTCCGTATCTTTTTTTTTTTTTACTTACTTTGAATAGTTTTCCTCTAATATGTATGTCGTTATTGCATATGCATGAATGAGATTCGTTAACATCGTTCATCAATGAAATCGTTTTCAACTAAACTATGAATAGCATGTAAAAAGCCTTTCTCCATTGCATCTTGAATGTTATATGTGTACAAAAAAAACAAACACTGACTAATAGATATCACGCTGTCGCGGCGGCATCTTTGTCATCATCATCGGCAAATTGTTTTTTTTAGGCGAGGCTTCTATCCACGCCGTTATGGTTTCTCCGGGAGGAGCACCGAAGGATTGCACTGTGTGAACCTGTTATTCTCAACCCAAGTGCGTGTAGAGGAAAGCTCATATTGTCACCCTCAATCTAGCCTTGTTCTCGGCTAACTACCTTTCCTCTTCTAAGCGTCAAGCATTCAACGCCCCTATCTTCGGCTCACATTCAGCTATGCGAGACTTCAAGTCCTCGCACAAAATCAAGGGAGTTTCCCTTTCCTTATAACGCGTTACATGCGCCAAGGCCTCTTCAATGCTCCTCAAGATGGGCCTTCCCACCAATCTTCCTTCATCCCAACAGAAATAGCATCTTGCAGCTCCTTCCCTATATTATGAATATTATCCAAGAAAATGGATGAGAATGCTTCAGCACGTAGGTGTTCAATCACCGAGCATACTATTTGATAAAATGAAGAAAGAATTTGAAAAGTGTCGAAGGTTATGGTCAAGACACCATCACCGCGATGATAAAGAATCTCTTGAAGTTATGATGAATATCCTTGTACAAATGCGCAACTAGCGTCACCGCCGATAAGAGGAACCGAAGAAGGGATGCGAGATTCTATATTGCCCAAGTTTAGAAGCTCCATGATATAAATATCTTGATTGCGATTATTGCTCTCCTGAAGGTTGGAATTCACTTCTTAGTCCTCCGATGCAGCCTTCTCCTTCGATAGAGACTGACGGGGGTGCCAATGGACTCGAAGGCTTCTCCCCTTCGACATCGACTTATCCACAACAAGGAGATTCCTATATGACCCCGCCTACTAAGGGCGAGGCAAGGAGATTCCACTCCTTTTCCCTAGAGGAATAGTCTCGGCACACTTAACAAAAGTTCTCAGGTACACTTTTTTTTTTGTTGTCTTTCCTCTTACGATTACTAACTCTTTCATTTCCTTTTGAGTTGTTTGTTGAACAGAATCCATCTTGGTACTCGAGGAGGGAGCAATGGCGCCTTTTTGACCTTCTCTCAGGTCATAATTATCACAACCTCCTGTCATCCCTTGCCTTACTTTACGCATGAAACAATTGTAGCTCGGTAAAAAGTTGCACTAGAATTATACCATCGCGAGAATGCATTCCCCTGCGGGACTATTACCAGTCAACAATAAATTTGTTAGAAGATAAACCGCGGAATAGAAATAAATGGAGAAGGGATACCATATTTGTCTTCGATATCAGGAAAAGACACTCCATAGTGCCTGTTGGACGAACCCGAACGATGGAGAGTTTGTTTTCCAAGATAAAGCATCTATCAATGGGTCGCGAGACCAATCCGCGGGAGATTTGAGATGACCATCCTCACCAGAATATTTCAGCATTACTAGTGCATGTGAAGGATGCTTCCCAAGCCATCACAAACGACGCGAGTAAAGAGCATGGCACCAACACAAAAAAAAATTAAAACTTGTCTTTGATATTTGGAGCATGACACTCACCTCAATGTCATCACCATCCTCCTAAGTCGGTATGAGGTAGGCAAACTTCTTGCCCATAGAATCTACATGAAGATCTACCAGGCCAAGAATGCAAAAATATTGGAGAGAATGTTGCAATTAATGTCCTCGAGAAGATAGATCCTTAAAGTGGGTTCGGTCGCTCATATCAAGCGTGAAAACTCGTTCCTATGCTATATTCGGCATCTGAATATCATTATGTTTCTACGTCTCTACATCGCCACTCTTCGAAGGAGCTCTTTTATGATTATTCATAAGCAATTGCCGCTTTACGATGAGGTTGTCCAACTATGTCAATGGTTCGACTCTTAAGGGCTAATCGAAAACAACATCAGACTCCTCTCACTTGGTCATGGTATATGTACCGCCGTCATGCCTGGTGCTGTCATTCCTTATCTATACATAATTCTGGATGCCTTAAGATCATATATCTAAAGAGAACCAACATATCGAGGGCAAGCATATGCGCTTTCTAGTTTTCACGCCTCGAAGGATCATATTCATTCGCCATCGCTCATGGACACCTTTGGTCTACAACACAACAACAACACACCGATACTCGAGGGCAGCAATCTGCATATGACGACAATGTTCGTTAAACTACAACAATTTCATATGGCTTATTCAATAAACGCAAAGGTGGTATTCTTTTTCTCATGCTCCTTTATAGATTGATTTAGGATTATTATCATAGGTGCCATAATATCATCCAATATCATGTTTCATGCATCTTCGAACACCTAGTTCAACTCTATGCTCTATGTGCTCTATTAACATATGTCATTTGTTTCTGAATATGTTGGACAACCAAACACATGCGATGCTTCCCATCCTGCTTCTTGTTATATTCTATTTCTGCATGAGTTGTTGAACAAAGACTCAGGAACTTTGATAATACTTGAACACCTGGCTGAGACTACTTGACAAAGAAATAAAATATGTGTTGATGATCACATGTTCCCTTTGTTCCAAGCTTCTAATAAGTGCATTATTTATTGGATTGTGGAATCGTGACTTCAAGCTAGAATTGGCATGCTATGATGATTTGAGAATTTGAAAATCCCTAAAATAATTAATTTAAAAACAAAGGGTAAAATAGTAATTTGGTAAATGCCCTAACTAATAAATTAAGGAAATTATAATAGTAATAAACAATAATTTATTATTTAACTTAAAACTCACCTTAAGTAGCTAATACGAATTTCCCTAATTCAAGCTAAACTAATAAGTCAATAATTTGACTTGGTCAACAATTTGACTTCCTGACTAGGCCAGAAACAAAAAATATAAACTAAGATAATTAATAAATAGAAGGTTAATAAATTAACTTAAGTCTAGTATAAACCAAATAGGAAATCCTAGAAAACCTCTAGAAGCTTTGCAAATTAATTAACAACTTTAGAATTAGAATTCTAGAAGGATTAGAAACCCAAATTTTCCCAAATATAGCAACTTCTCAATATAATCCATTATCTCTAAATCCTTATAAATAAATAAAGTAACCTAGAGATCCAAACCATCCTAAACACCATCAATTTCTTGGAGAATCCCTAGAATGAGAAGAGAAACCCAGAAAATTCAAAGATGAAGAAGAAGAAGAAGAAGAAGAAGAAGAAGAAACCCTAGGAGAATTCTACAGCAAAACAAGTGAGTTTTCTTTCAATGTCTTTAGTATTTACTTCTATTCTAATGTTATTACCATGGGAAAGTTATGTTTGATTGTTCTAATCCCTTTCCCATGATCCTACTAATAAAATCTGAAAGTATTGCTAAATCAAATCTCTGTACATATGCATGCGCAAGCAAGGAAACCAAACCCAGAAAACTAACCAACTTGAAGTCCAAGAAACCTTTAACCACTTGTATTGGCTTGATCCCATGACCTAGGTTGAATTTTCGAAGCACCCTTGGGTTATAGAAGTCACATGGAAGAAATCCCAATTCAAAAATACCCAGAACGTGCTTCGGCGAACCCACTCGGTAAGCCGAGAACACGCCGGGCCATGAGCTTAGCATATTTAGCCCCTAGTTTGTACACCGAGGCCAACTCGGCGTACTGCGTCACAAAATATGATTTGAGCCCTTGGATAGTACATTGAGACCTAACCCGGCATACCTAGAGTACGCCGAGCATGTCCCAGAGACCAATACTGAACTCCTCGGCGACCCCTAGGTACACCGAGAGTACGCCGAGACCACACCGAGCATACACCGAGGAGTACGCCAAATGCCAAATAGAATTGATTATGAATCTTGAAACATGGAACACCTATAGTAGACCTAATATATCTAATCTACCATATTTTTAGACCCTAAACACATGCCAAATAAATTATGATCCTTTAAACCAAACTCTAGACAATAATGCCTTGGCTTAGGAATAGAATATGTTAAAATACATGAGAAACCATACCCTAGATCTTCCTAACAGTACCACACTCTCTTTTTGTGCATGTCTAGGTACAAAAGTTGACGAAATAACTCAATGTCTATTTATTACAACCATTTATGTGATATTATGCCCTATTAGTCTAGAATCATGAGATTGTGCTCATGTGTTTGTTGATGTGAATATATGCCCATGAATCATTGTTTGTGTTAATTAAAGTTCCTTAATTTATGAGTTGCATTATGGACTACTTTGCTGTGACATAAGACCATTGACTTATTATTTACCATTGTTGTTTCATGGTTGGACTATATTGCTTTCTCCCAAGTTAAGGGATATATCCTGTGTGGTGATCCCAAAAGACTTGTGGAAAGATGAAAGGTGAGGGAAAGTTCACAATGTGATGCCCAATATCTGAATCATATACCCTTATGTTAGTTGTTTAATATGTAAGATTCCTTGAAGATAGTTCACATTTGTGAAACATTGGAGTATTACCCTTGATCACAAATAAGTGGGGGAATTGTGCCCTCTTGGTCGAATCCCCTTAAAACCATGATATACACATGGAATATCTTAACTTGAGAATGGCCTTGTATGGAGGGATGGTTCGAGAAGACATCTTGCTCAAGGAATGATTAATCAAGTGGGAACTTACAATATTAGCCTACTTAACTGCACCCTTGCATTGCATACTATTTGTTGATATTATTGTGAGTCGTGTGTGTGATACACTTGATCTGATATGCATATAGAAGTATGACCATTGATATTGATCATTGTTCCTTATACCATGGTGAGATTTGGGAGAGAATACATATTAAATGATTGTTGTTCACTTTCATTATAATTTACTGTATATTTCACAGAATATACTTATAATATCTATTATATTAGTTGTATTTCATAGTATTGGGATATGAGTAAATACCTTACATTGAAGGACTACTCATCCGGGCTTTCCAGCTTATGTTTGTTGATTTATATTTGCAGGACTGAAGTCTAGACTACGAAAGGAGAGCTTGGGAAGGGATTAGAATCACAGAACAATATATAGGGCTTTTGTATTAGAATTAGATGTAGATTTTATTAAATCAGTTGTAATAAGACTAGATCTGTGTATTTTACTTAAGTATTTAATAGAAATATTGATTTTTCTTCTGCTTCTGTTTTGATTATTGCTTTCCACTCCCATTGTGATTGGGGTGAGAGTTACATACTAAACCTTTGGGCATCCTGAGGATCTCATTGGGTTTGGGATGTGATAGATGATGATCTATCTTCAATATCAAAATTGCAGAACTTTCTATCTGAATCTATGCCTTTCAATGTTGGATTCCAATATAAAATTATGAAGCGCGAGACCCATTTTTCTGACTGACTTAAGCAAGTGGAGTATATGCTAAAGTGCTTTGCTAAATCTTGTGCCTCCGCGAAACCCTTGGCGATCCTTAACTCGTCGTCATTGAGATTGATATCTATCGGGCCTGAATCACCAACTATCTCCAAACCAAACAACATGTGAGCGTTCTAAAGAGAAGGAGCAAATTCTCCCCAAGCAATTATGAGGGTATGAGTATCGTCATTCCAACGACAGACAAGATGAGATAGAGCCTCCCGGTCCACAAAGATGTTCGATTCGCAACACGCCCACACAACATTATTTAAACTTCATTCATGATGCTTTTGTTGCAATGATGGGATAAGCCCCATATTCAAAGTTCACGTGAGAAATTGAAGCCAAGGGATAAAATACCCCAGTTTTGGCTGCCATAGGAACAAAAGAGACGAACCGTGATCCTTGCTGATTCTTCTGACTACTCGGGGCAAGGAGGAACGTGCCTCTATAATGTATCAAATATCAATGGATTGTTTGAACAATCCCCCGAAGGTTCAGGAGGACCATATTCATGAGAATGTTTCAAAGGCTTTAATGCACGTGACGACTTCCTCCTCGATATCACAAACAAATATTACTTAAAAAAAAAGAACACACCTTGGTCCATCAAGTATTTGAACAAAAGAGAGGTTCCAAATTTCTCCTCTAAAGAGCTCCCATGAGAAGAAGACACAAGCCCACCAAGTGCCTAAGCACGGGCTACCTTAAGAAGACATTAATGCAAGGAAAGAACCATTCGTCAAGCGTTTGAGCGCAAGAGACGATTCCATGCTTTAACGCCCCAAGGCTAGTAAACAAAAAGGGGAGAAGGAGAAATGACGGGCTAGGCCTATTCAACGGGTGTGAAGAATACTTTCTCACTTTTCTCCAAAGCTCTCCTCACTCTTTCAACTTGTCCAACTCTAGACTGAGAAGCATATGGGTCCCCATGCCCCATTGACCTTGTATATATGTGAAAACAAAAATCCGCGCCCATGATCGAAGAGTGATAACCAGTGCGTAAGAACAATATTTTCATTTCTCAGGCATGCCCACGCCAATAAACCTGGGTTTATCGTCGGGGCCAGAGGGACTTAAATGTAGATATGAAAAATGTCAAAGACAAGTAGCCCCACGAAGGACTGACACGTATCGAGACTTTTACCCTTCATCAAGGGCTACCATGGATGATCAATTTGTGAAACTGGCAGATGAAGATGAAGTACTTAGATATATGTTCACACCCTTCTATGATACAAGTCACTTGAAGCCATGATAGCCGAAAACCCGACGAGAGCTTCGCAGTTAAGCGTGCTTGGGTGGGAGTAGTATCAGGATTGGTGACCTCCCTGAAAAGTTTGATTCGAGGAAGCCAAGAGTGGCTGGCTTGTGAAGGTTTGATGTCCTTGCATCCCGGGCGGTAACCATGGCGACCAATCTCAAGGTTTCTTCCCTTGCGTCTTGAGAGGGTCTCATGACAACCGACCCTCACGATCACTTCTGACGAGCCCCTAGTGCTCCCCTTATGTCTTGAGAGGGTCTCACGACAACTGACCCTCAAGACTGCTTCTGATGAGTCCCTAGCGCTCCCCTTGGGTCTGAAAAGGGTCTGATGATAACCGACCATCAAGATCACTTCTGACAAGCCCTTAGAGCCCCTAGTGCTCCCCTTGCGTCTTGAGAGGGTCTTATGACAACCAACCCTCAAGATCGCATCTGACAAGCCCCTAGCACTCCCCTTGTGTCTTGAGGGGGTCTCATGACAATCGAACCTCAAGATCACTTTTGATGAGTCCCTAGCGCATCCCTTGCGTCTTGAATGGGTCTCATGAAAACCGACCATCACGATCGCTTCTGACGAGCCCTTAGTGATCCCCTCGTGTCTTAAGAGGGCCTCAAGGGCAACAAACTCTCAAGGGCATTTCCCTTGATTCCCCTAACACTCCCCAAGGCAAGCAACTCTCAAGGTTGCTCCCCTTGGGCCCCAGGCAATTGTCAAGGCAAACGACTCTCAAAATTGATCCCCCAAGACCCTAGAGGCACCTAGGAGGGAAAAATTGCGAGACTAATGCCTCAAGAACATCAAATCATTGAGTTAACACTAAAGACGTCACTGCACTGGAACAACACCACAAATGACACTATACGTGATGGTAAGACGAATCCCCTCGACGAGTAGTCGATATGCAACCACGACGGATGTTGTATCCCCTCGACGGGCTATTAATATTCAGCTATGGCACATTATGGATCCCCTCGATGGGTAGTTGATATCCACGGCGGTAAGCCAGATCCCCTCGACGGGTAGTCGATATCCATGACTCGATATCCACGGCGGTAAGCCGGATCCCCTCGACGGGTAGTTGATATGCATGGCTAAGCTGGATCCCTCCGACGGGCAGTCGATATAGAGGTACGCCTCACATTCACCAAAGGGACGCATCCCAGTGGACACTTTGATAAGAATTCGCATCTAAGGGGATAGGACGATGTGAAACATCAACATGCTGATATGAAATTCACATCTAAGGGGATAGATAGCTCTGGATGATGTGAGACGTCATCATGTTGATATGAATTCACATCTAAGGGGATATACAACCCTGGACGATGTGAGACATCATCATGTTGATATGAATTCACATTTAAGGGGATAGACGGCCCTGGATGATCTGAGACGTCAACATGTTGATATGAATTCATATCGAAGGGGATAGACAGCCCTGGACAATGTGAGACATCATGACGTTGATACGAAATTTACATCTAAGGGGATAGACAGCCCTGGACGATGTGAGAAGTCAACACGTTGATAGGAATTCACATCTAAGGGGATAAACGGCCCTGGATGATGTGTGTAATATCTCGAGTTCGGATTATTGAATTAATTACGCTTAATGGCATAATTAATTTAGATAATTATGATCATCTTGCTAATCACTTAGATTAGAAGACAATAGAGCCTTGACTTCAATCCATAGGTCC
>JAUPMG010164598.1:0-10728 GCA_031762675.1 Pachysandra terminalis | reverse complement strand
CCGTAACCCTAAATCTCACTCGTTGATGGCAAGTAGATCATCGCTGGCCCTGACCCTAAATCTCACTCATCCCCACTATAAAGCACTATGAGCTACCCAAATGACATCCAAACCCTCAAATTATTCCACATAAGGTACTGTTTCTAGTCTAACCGGGTCAAGTTTGGTATCCAGGTCCATAAATATTGACCGGGTCAAATTCGGGTTACTATCCGAGTCAATAATAGGGTCAATATCCGGGTCACTATCCGGTCACTAACCGGGTCCATAAGTTTCCACAATTGTTGTACAGAACATGACAGGTGCAGCATGTTGTTTGTACCATAACTCTCAGATCCGACATCGGATTCCGGTGATATTTGATGCGTCGGAAAGAGGACAAGACAATATACCATTTCGTCGCTAATAGATTCATCCAAATTCAGATGTTTAATGTGTCAAAAACTAGTTGCAAGGTGACTATTTTGTCACTTTGCCCAGAATTCTGGGTTCTTAAAAATCAAGGTTCTACAAAGTGCAGTTGGCTTTTCTGGGTAATATCTTAACCATTTCATATACATTAAACCACATGAAAAATATCATCTTCAGATCTAAACATGAATCCAATTCAATCTCATACGAAATCTACAAGTCCTTAAAAAATCGAAATACTAACATACAGAAACTATGCTCTTGAATACCACAATCAAAACATGAGTATATATGTTGTGAAACAAGGTCGAATTTGTCTATACTATTATTGGCAACATAAATATATCTTGAAGGATTTAAACCTTACAAAATCCAGCAATGGAAGAACCATAACAAACCAGAAATATAATCGAATAATCATGGAAGCCGAGAATCACATTTGTTATAAAGGTGACCAGATAAGCTATTTACCTGAAGATTGAATGGAACTGAGCAACAACTGAACCCTTAGAAGTTGATCCTCCTCTTCTCCTTCTTCTTCACGTCCTGTTCACTGCAACCCAAACCAGAATAGCAACTTAACTTCTTCTTCTCTTCAAACTCAGAACTCTCTCTCTCTCAGAAATCTCTTTTTTTTTTAGACTCAAACGACCAAAAGGAATGGGAGAGATAGGGAGTTATCTCTCCCTAACTTCTCTCCTTCAAACACCCCTGCAGGTGACACCTCCATAGCCACGTTGCCCACTTCTCCTCCAAACCAGTTCAACACACGGTTGTGCGTTGAACCAATTCAAACGACAATTGCTAATTACCCAATAAACCCCATACTAACTAGAATATCAGAAAAGCCCCCAACTACTAAAATAGGTTAAAAATAACCCCAACTTAAAAGAAGACTTAAAATAAGCACTTAACTAAGCCTAATTAAATCAATAAAATAGCCGAGAGTAAAAAACAATAAAAAGGAACAACTTCCTTAAGGGTTTTGGGTCATTACACAGAGCAAGCCCTCTCCACTTGGAACATCGTCGCAAGGTTTCTGACGCTTCACTGCCTCCCATAATAGGTCTGTGGAGACTTCCAACTTTATATCCATCTGCTAGCTTGTAGTGCCCCTCTTGGAAGCGATTGCAGTAGTTGGAAAAAGAAGGAAGAAAGCAAAAAAGAAAGGAAACTCAGAAAGCTCAGAAGATTTAAATCTCAGGTTACAGGAACCTTTCTTCTTCAAAGAGCTTCAAATTTATAGAGAATGGTGGTTTCCTTGTAGAAATTGAAAAGACACTTTTGGCAGTTCGCATAATCCCAAGAGAAAGACTCATTGCGTTTGCAACGCATGATAGTCGCATTTAAAACGCACTTCCTCGAAGGACGCGCATTTAATGCCCGTCAGGATCAAGGTAAGATCTCATACTTTCCTCTCTAGAATAGGAAATCTGAGACTGGGGGGCTATTGGTGATCAAGTGGTCTAATTAATCCCACTGAACACGTGGCGATATCTTAAAAGCGCGTGTACATGTTTACTGAGTATAGCCGCATACACTGATTCATTCAATAAAGCTGTTAAGTGCTACACTGTCGTCTCTCACATGCCAGCTATCAACAACTGCACATTGATTAGACCGTTTGGTAAAAATGTGATATTTGAAATGGCTTAGAGATATTTGACCTTCCTTATCACCAAAAAGGAAAGCTTATCGGAGAAACAACCTTTTTGAATTCCAACTTATGGGGGAACGTCACGTGTCTCAAACTTACCAAACACGGGCTAGCTTCCTTTCGAATGTTCAAAAGGATAAGGATTTGCATTCCCATGACATACTGCCTTCTGAATAACCGAAGAAATAAGGATTTCTCCTTTCCTTCTAAAGGACCTATTCCTCTCAAAGGACAGATACAGGGGCATGCTACCCCTAATGGACTTCTCAAACATATGAAACTTCAAATAAAATTTCGAAGTCACATTTACTCATCCTCTAAAAGAGACTTCGAGTGATTTTATTGCATTACCCTTACATTTCAAAGGTACTTCACTTGAAGAGAGATCTTCGAAAGAACTTTTTATACCTTCTAACTCAAAAGTCACTCTTGGAACATGTCCATAGACTTCAAAGGACCATTTATCATGTTTTGTCTTGAAAGAATCACAAAGTAGGTATATTTCCTCCTGCTAAGGAGAATTTGAAGGCAAACTCAACGCTTACCACCTCTAGATGGTGAATTCAAAGGCTAACCACCTCCAGATGGTGAATTCGGAGGCCAACCACCTCCAGATGGTGAATTCGAAGGCTAACCATCTCCAGATGGTGAACTCGAAGGAGGTATATTTCCTCCTACTAAAGTGAATTCGAAGGAAGTATATTTCTTCTTCCTAAGGAGAATTCTAGGCTAACTACTTTGAGATGATTAATTCGTCAAGGGTCTGTCACCCTCAAAAAGACTAAGGATTTGTGTTCCTTCCGAAGGACAAAGACGGGTTTATCCCCTCGAATGCACTCTTTTATGCATCCGAATTACAAAGTAAGACTCAAAGTCCCTCTTATTTATCTTTAGGAATTGACTTCGAGTTATATTTTGGATTGACTTTGACTTCTAAAAGCAAATTCTCAGTGGAAAGAGCTTCATAAGTCGAATTCACACCATCTCCAGAAGTATTTCCTAAAGATAGGTTTCCTTTGTACTTTGATAAACTTTCTCTCACTTTACTTCAAATGAACTTACAAGGAAACATATTTACTTCTGATTTCATTAAAGTTGAGGGTACTCGGATTGGTTATTGTAGCTATAAACCTTAAAAAATTCTAAGATAAATTCTTCTTTACAAGGACTATTGATCATGAAAACGAGCTCCCTGCTGAGACACTCAACTTCGAGTTCTCTATATAGGTAATTCGAGAATATATTGGTCACCTTGTACATACAGGGTTATTTTGGCTTCGTTTGAAGAAAAATAGCCCCAAAGGGAGTTCCCTCAAGATATATGAATTCGAGAAGGTATTAATGACACTGAAGTGACTTCTTAAAGTTAATTGAGACGGATTTCTCAGAATGGGCATCACGTGATAAAAACTCAGCTACTTATAATATTTGTTGTATGACTTATCTAAAGGGAGTTTTGTCTTTTCTGGAATGGCGGTAAGAATGTAAACTTTGCTTTTAGATATGTATGCATGCAACACGTGTCATTCAATGTGTGTTCTTCAAAGCCTAAAGCAACCTATCACAGAGCAAGTTTGAAAGATTTGAATGACTCATCCCTCTTTCTGGAAATAACTTAGGCGTGTTGAAAAACACGTGACATTTGAGATATGTTTAATGCATGGGGATATTTATAAGCTCCTCTCTGCACACTTGACTGATTGACATTTGTCATATTCTAAGAGGCTAAATTCCCTATAAATAGTATAATATATCCTCCATTAAAGCTAGAAATGAAAGCTCAAAATCTTAGAATTTAAGAGGTAGAAGACAATAGTGAGTAAAGGCACTAGGAGAGAAAGGGGATAGTCAGTCTTAAACGTGTATTTCTCTACATGTTATAGACTTCGAGTCATTCAAATTCTTGAGGTTTTCTTGCTCTGAGATATGTATTCAAATTGAATTTTCAGGTATTGCAATATCTCTTTTTCCCCTTGTCTCTTCTGTTTGTCTTATTCACAGGTGACGTTTGAGAAGGAACACTCTTGGTAGAACGACAACATGACGGTTTAGGCTGTCTTGAGGCAGACTTTCCCTACTTATTTCTATGAAAGGGTAGTTGAATTGATTCATATGTATTAGCTATCAAGTTCTTTCTAATATATTTGTCTTTTACAAATCGTCATCACCACTATTATAATTAATAAATAAAAAATAATAGACACTTAATATGGTTAAAGAAATAGGAGACAAATTAAATTGAATTTTGTGTTAAGTCGGATCAAAATCTTCCCAGATTGTGTATACACTCTCTTAAGGTTTTTCATTAAAAAAAATGTTGAGATTGGAGAAGTCTAAACCTTTTTTTCTTTCTTTTTTGGGGGTAGTTGGAGAAGTCCTAAAACCTTCTTTACTTGGAGACTAAAAATCTGAGACGGAAAGTAAAGAGAGAGAGAGACGTTTTTTTTTGTTTTTTTTACGTTTTTGGTTTCAACAAAAAAAAAAAAAAAATCAGGAGATTAGAGAGAGAGAGAGTGACTAGGGATGTAAATGGGCCGTGCTGCCCACAGGGCGGCTGTGTCCGTGTTGGGCCTGGGGCTCCAGCCCAGCGTGTCGTATTTGGGCACGACCCGCTAAAACACGAACACGGCACGACCCGTGGGCCGCTCAGCATGGCACACAGGCTTGACACCGAACGCACAGGCACGCACGGCCCGTGCACGCCCCGACTAGTCCAATCCGACAAGTTAGGCTAGATTCAGGCCGTAAATGGCCATTTTTTGCCAGAATCCGGCCAAAACTAAGCTGTTTTTGCCCAATAACAACTAGTTTTGGCTGGTTTTTTAATTAAAAAATATATTTTGACCAAATTTTCCCTCCCAGTAGCCAAAAAGGCTAGTTTAAGGACGAATTTGGTCTTTTTGATACTAATAGATGCCTGCAAATTTGGTCTTTTTAAGTTTTTATAGGTTTTAAGGAAAATGAGAGCGTCAACTACGAGGGACCTATAGGTCTCCCACAATAAGGTCGTGACATGTGGCTATAAGTATAACCTATAAAAATTTTAAAATGTTTTACCTCTTTCAAATGAATAAAAACTCTATGATAGAGTAAAAAATAATTAGAATTTAAAATACAAAAACCACATGTAAGGTACTATTTTTAGGGTTTTTAGGTTTGAAGTTTTATCTCTCCTTTTTTAAGGGTTATTTAATATTTAATATCTATTTAGGGTTAACAATTCCTGTTAGGGATTTTAGATTTTAAGGTTTAAACTTTTTTAGGGTTTTTATTTTTATTTTTCTAAGGTTTAATATTTAGGATTCAAGGTTTATATTTAGGGTTAAAAATTCCTATTAGGGTTTTTAGATTTTAAGGTTTAATCCTTTTTAGGGTTTAAGGTTTAATATTTAGGGTTTTACTTTTTTTAGAGTTTTTAGATTTTAAGGTTAATTTCTTTCTTTTTAAGGTTTAACTTTAAAAAAAAAATATTTAAGGTTTAAGATTCATATTTCCTTTTAGGGTTTCTAGTATTATAAGATAATATTTAAGATTTAGGATTTTAAATTTTTTATAAGTTTAAATTTATATTTTTTTTCTAAGTTTTCTAAGTTTAAATTTACATTTTTTATAAGTTTAAACTCATACTTTTATAAATTTTCATAATTTTGTATAAGTTCATTTATATTGTTTTTAGGTTTTACAAGTTTTATTTATATTATTTATAAATTTTATAAATTTTTATAGATTTTATATTTTTTTTTAAGTTTTTACAAATTTTTTTATAGTTTTTTTCTTGCCGAGCCAGGCGGGTGGCCCAACAGGCGCACGGCACGCCTGTCCCACCACAGCACACTGCCTGGCATGCCCCAGCCCGTTCCATTGGCCCCATGCCATGCTGGGCCTAGGGTTTCTCTAAATGGGCACGGCATGGTCCAATGCGGGCCCACCCTTGCCAGCCCGAAAGTATGATGGACCCGCGCTAAACGTGCCGCGAGCCGTGCCGTCCCGACCCATTTACATCCCTAAGAGTGAAGAGAGACGTTTTTTTTTTTAAGTTTTTTATAAAAAAAAAAATGGCGTTTTTGGTTTCAACGAAAAAAAATAAAAGGATAATCAAGAGATTGGATAGAGTGACGAGATCTTCCTTTTTAATTTCCTAACAAATAGAAAGAGTAAGGTTGGAAAGAGGGACGAAGATCTTCATTTTATGGTACACTTGTACACATGGAAAGCTTTTTATTGAAGTTAGATATTTGGCAAAGGATCAGGATCCTCTCAGGTTACAATCACCTGTTAGTTGATTTGAACCAATTAGAATACAACACGTGGCATTTCATTAGGGTTTTGTTCCACATGTCATGTTTTTATTGGTTTCAAATCAACTAAGAGGTGATTGTAACTTGAGAAGATCCAGCTCCTTTGGCAAAAACCCTGACCGTGTATAAAAGAAATTTCCGGTGAGGTGGGGTCAGTACATGGATGGAAAAAAACAACAGAATACTGAAAAGAACAAAAACCACAAATCATGATTCAATATCAGTGCAGACTTACAGTGACCTTTCTAGTCAAATTAAGTTATAAATTTGGAGAAATAAGTTACTTTGAAAGAATATCGTCATGTTAAAGGTCTCTCTTTACTTAAAAGATTGCAAACAAAGGAGAAACATCTATGGTTGCCTACTGAGATAGACGAATCAAAAAACAAAAAAAAGGGAATTCTTCTCCTATTTCATATAGCATAAGGGAATTCAAGGATGGGCAAGAAGTGTTTTTCCCAAGAAGATATAAGGGAATACTTACAAACGCTAGCTAAGAAAAATCTAGAGAGCTCATGCTACTTATAATGTATTGGCATTTTAAAGAGCACACCAACATCAAAGGCAAGATAGAATTTTATTAACATGAACTAAAACAGAACATTAAACATGAAAAAAAAAAATACAAAAATGAGAACAAGAAACACAAATCGAACACTAGTACATATAACCACATAGAAACTAAGAACACTATTAAAAAATAAAAATAAAAACCACCCCAGTAGAAACTACCTATGAACACTAATCAATGTCTACTGGTTTATAAGCATTTCTATAATGGAAAGATCAATTGAAGCCAACATATGTAAATCGTTGTTCATCTTCGTCAACGGAGATTTTAAGCCATCCCTTTTCGAGAAGTCATCTTCGCAAGTCGATGCCACACATTACTGAGCTGAGCAGAATATTAGCATTATAATAGTGCTTAGTCCTGTAGTACCAGGTAGCTTCTCTCATGTTATCTTTGGCATCAGAATAGAGATCCTTGCAAATCTTCAAGCAATTCTGGAAATATTGGCTCTTGTAATTGTGATGCCTCAAAAGCTTTTTAATATATAAACGGGTGCGAATTAGACTGTGTTTGCTTAGCCTCATAGAAATGAGACCAAGGACTCTAAAACTGGCATATTTATTGAAGGGGTTTGCTTTGAAAGATCTAACACAGAAACTGTAGCTCACATCTGGGCTCTCTTGTGAAGTTCTCTCGCAAACTTCATGAATGAGATCGACCTTAGCTTGAGTTGCACCAGTAGTGAAGGAAACGAGAAGAAAGAAAGAAAAACAGGAGGAGACTCTGGTGTACATGTTTTTGTTGTTTGTGGGGTTGTTGGAGGTTTCATCAGGATATATAGAGAATCCTATTATTATTAACGAACTTGTAGTTGTCTTTATTTAAAACTCTCAAAATTTCTAAGTGTAAGTTTCCTAAAACACTTCTAAACTATTCTATAGAGAATCCTATTATTATTAACGAACTTGTAATTAGTTTACAACTTATAATTGAATTTTTAACCAATCATAAAATTTTAATATAAATTTTATTTCCTTAAAAATTAAAAACTATTTATAAAAAGTTGTCCTATTTAGTTTCTTATACATGTATATATGTATAATTAATATAAGGGTCCGTTTGAATTGCAGGAATTCAGGGGTGGGAATTGGAATTGACAAGTGTGAATTTCAATTCTTGCGTTTGGATGACTAATTCTCACAGGAATTAAAATTCACGTGGAAAAAAAAAAGATACTCAATTCCCACGTTTCATGAGAATTATATATCACACCATAGGGGCATGGGCGTGTTTATTGTAATTCCCACGTAAACTAAGTATTTCGTTGGCGTGGTTTAAAAGGGTAACCCACCCCACTCCATTCCATGCACCCCCAATGATTCCAATTCGGTAATCTGTAAATCGGGCTAGGGTCGGCCCGACGACAGGTCCTGCGATCTAGTAACTGGTATCGCCAATCCATCGATCGATCCCACCGGTTCGTTCCAGTCCAATTTTTTTAATTTGAAAATGCATTTTTTTTTGTACCAGATCTAGATCGGTCGGTACTATCAGACCAGACCAATCTAGTCAGGACCTGTCCGGTACCCGATCGGGACCGGTCCGGTACCCGTTCCTAGTACATTAAACCTTGTTGCCATCCCTATTTGTAAGAGAATCCATCACTTGAGTTAAATAAAATGTAGTGAAGGGAAAAAAAAAATATAGTGCGTGTGTGAATCGTGTACCTTCAATCACTACTTTAGCCACACTATCATCAAACTCCCCAGTCTCATGAATCAAGGCATTGACCCGACCTTGCTGACGTGGTCGTGTCGCTACTATTGCTTTCTCACCATATTGCCTTAACGGATGAGGACAAAATCTCCGAAAGTGTCCCACCCTTCCACAGTTGAAACACTTAGGCAATAGTCTTGGTAGAATAGATCAAGAAAGAAAACTGAGATTGGAGTGATTACTGCAGAAGAAAAGAGAAGAAGAGAAGGAGATTCAAAGAAGACCTAAGGCTTCTAGAAGTAGGGACTTGGTATTGATCTTTGTAGGTGTTGTAGAAATCTTCAGAGAAAGCGTTAAGAGGTAGGTTCCTTTTGTTTCCCTCTTTCCATTATCATAGAGATGAAGTGCTAAGTAATAATGGTGAATATAAGATGCTTGTATAATATGAATTCTGGGTTTTGAATAGGATCATGTTGAGAATGTAGAAATATGTGTATGATTTGATATGAGCTAGCAAGGCTAATAGTATGGTAATAATCTAATGATGAAAAGTATGATGTCCACATGTGATCCTTTATCTAATATTATGTTAAGGTGAATGAATCTCTGAATGGCTGTGTGATGTAAATAGAATGATGAAGTGAAAGGAGAAAATGAGTGTTTGCGTTATTATTCGTGTGTTAAGTGGTGTGTTATGCAAGTATATGAAGTGACAATGGAGAAAATATGGTTTTTGGGAAATTTACGTGGGTGTCGGTCGGTTGCTCGGTCGACCGAGGGTTCTTGGCAGACAGGGTGGTCTTGGGTCAGGCGACTGAGACTCATAAATAGCAGGGTTGGTCTCGGGTTAGGTGACCAGGGGATTCCAGTTGACCGAGGGTTTGATCAACCGAGAATGGGCCAAGTTGGCCAATGAGGTTGAAAGTTTACAGAAAGTTGGTTTAAGTGATAATGAAGATGTGTGTGACAATGAAATCTCAAAATAATGTGTATGATAGTTTATGAATCAAAGTTGTGTGATTGTCATGTTTTATTCCTTATGTGAACTAATGCTGAGTTCCATGGTTATGATGAGAGCATGTATAATTGTTATAACATGTGAAATATATGAATATAACTGATTTGGATGTAGGGGCATGGTATGCATGAGGCATGTGAATGGTCCATATGAGACCTAGGCATAAGGAGTCCATGAGAGTTGTGTGTGATCCTAGAGTGCTCATGGTTGGTTCCAGAATTCCTAAGCAAGGAGATTCTAATGTGAGTATGTGTACATGCATGAGTTGTGTGTTCAGTAAGGTGTTGATGGTAATTCCTACATTTGGGTGAGATTCCCTAAAAGGAACAGATAATGGTTATTCCTATCTTTGGGTGGCATTCCCTGAAAAGAAGAGATAATGGTAATTCCTACCTTTGGGTGGTGTAGACACCCCAATTTGCACGAGACCAATTCTTTTTTATCTTTGTAGCTTCTGGAGGCTTGAGCTTGGCACCTTGGCAATCTTATCATCAACTTCAATCCCAAATCCATTTGAGCCAAAATTCTTATTGAAATCTAAAAAATATGTGAAATTACCCAAATACCCTCTGTGGATTCCATGTGCCTCGTCGCTTCCCCAAAATCCATTTCTGACATCATAAATGAATTCTCGGTTGAAAGTGCGTTCTAACGAGTATATTCTCGCCTAGTTTCGAGATCATAGGAGAAAATTACCGCTTTGTCTCCGATATCGTTTCAGGTCAAATTTGGGACTTTGGGATGTCAGAAAAATATTCTGACTCCGGATTTGATCTGTTTGTGTAAAATTCTTTGAATGACTGTAATTTGGTTGAATTTTGAAATTAGGAGTGCAAAGGGTATTTTTGGTATTAATAAATCAATTAAGTGGGGAGAGAACAAATAAAAAAAAATGTATATATATATATATATATATATATAGATATATATATATATAATAAAACAAGAAGAAAGAGTTAGATGAGGATTATTTTAGAATTAGACTTACATTAGGCTTAGATTTAGTTTATTATTATTATTATTTTCAAATTAAAAATAAATAAATAAATAAGGGAAATCGAAGAGGAAGAGGACTCCTCTTCTTTTTCTCTTAGGGTTTTGAAAGAGAAACATTTGG
>JAUPMG010164587.1:0-10729 GCA_031762675.1 Pachysandra terminalis | reverse complement strand
TGATGTGGCGGTGTGATGGTGGTGGTGGTGGTGGTGGTGGTGGTAGAGAGGCCTTCTCTTTAACTTCTTTTATTTTCTTTTCTCTCAAAATATCTATCTTTTTAGAGATAAAGTTTTTTAGTCACAGAGAAAATTTGAAGAAACTTTTATTTTCAAATTTCTTTCTTCGCTTTCAAAAATGATTAACCAAACAAAAAAAAGCACTTTCTGTAGCACTTTATTTTCTTTTATTCTGAAATCCAAGTTCCAAACACATTGAGATGTCCATGCTTGAAGTAGTAGGATGTGTTTGATAATGCTGTTTAGAAGCACTTTTTTTGTTTTTGAAAGCAAAACAAGTATTTGGTAACATATCTTAAAACAACTTTTAAAAAACAAAAAAGCAATTTTTTTTGCTTCAACATTTCGTTACTTTCAAAATTTTACTTATTTGCGAGGAATCGATTCTCAACAAAATACCAATTTCATTTTTATTTTCAAAAAACCCTCTTTAATTTTTGTCTTATTATAACTTTTGTTTTTCAATCCACCATACCTTTCCTATTATCATTTTTGCCCGGATATAAAACCTAGCTTTCCATCGATTTTGAGGGGGGATTTGATATATATATATATATATATTTTTTTTTTTTTGGGTGTTCTTCTCTCAGCTCTGCAACTAAGGAGAAACCCTAGCTTCTCTTCAATCCAATCCGGTGACGGCGACGGCGGCCAAAAAATCCGGCGCATCCATTCAATCCGGCTTCGCCATCCGACCTTTCCTCCGATCATCGTTCCGGCGAACCATCATTCCGGTAATCTCTAATCCCTCATTTCTTCTTCTTCCTCTCGTCTCCGACCCTCTCTCTCTTCCGTGACCATCTAACCACTCTAATATCTCCCTCCTCCTCTCTTGCATTTTCCAGTTGCTGCTGCAACATCAGCAGCAGCTGAAGCCTCTCCCCTGCTCACTTTCTCTCTTCCGTCCCTCTCTGTTCTATTTCTCTTCTCCGGCATCCTCTCCCTTCTCATCCATTGCTGCTTCTGCAACAGTAGCAGCAAAACCTGTGCAGCACCCTTCAATCCCCAACAGCCGAACCCCACCTTCAACCAATCCAAACACCTGCAAACCTCCACTAAAACCCCAGAACCCAACCAACTTCACCCACCGTCAAGCACCTCAGCCCGGGTCCCAACTTCTCCTTCTCCATTGCAGATTTCAGAAAACGTGTTCATTCTCCCTCTACCCTGCTGCTACTACTGCTGCGAACAGCGGCAGCTAGCTCCCTAACTCCTCGTCATCGCACCGTCTATCTATTATCTCTTAGACGCAACCATCACTGCCAAGCCCAAAAGGAGTTCAAATCAAAGAGAACAGAGATTCAAGGTTGCTGCTAAACCCAGGTAACAGACCATTAATTTCTGCTTTTGTTATTTTTTTATTTTTATGGATGAAATTGAATATGATAAATGATTGCTGTCATGAGTTGTTGTTAGTGTAATGTGAATATTCCAATTCTTAATTCAATCAGCCATTAACATCATGCTCTGTTTCAGTTTTGAGATAAATGAATGCTTCAGTTTGAGTTTTTTTATTGTATATATTTTTTAGCCTAATTGATTTGTCTTAGGATAATTTCATCTCATTATAGGTTAATTTGGATTATTAGAGTTTTTAGCATATTAGTTTTTTTCTTCAATTTTAGTTTCTTTTTAAACATAGATAATATTGGCCAAATAATTTTGAACTGGGTAACCGAGAGATGAGTGGGTGCCTAACACCTTCCCACTCTCTCAAATAAACCCCCTTACCCGAATATGGTTAGACCGTACCAATTTCACTATCTCAGTTCAATTTTGAAAGCAATCAATCAATTGGGTGACCATCTACACCTGAACTCGATGGATGGTGGCGACTCCATTTCAACCCGATCGACCTAGGGTCCACCCGACCCGGGGGTGATCACACAGTCAATATCAGCCTATCATGCGTGCATTATTAGCTAAGACTTCAAATGAAGACTACCAACAGAAACTATCCACACGCCCATATACGCAGATAATCTGATTGGGAACCATCAAAAGCTTCCTATGATGTTCTCAAACAATAAAATTAATCACAAACCAATTATCAACTCAAGTGGGTCACAATACCCCATGTGGTCAAGTCTATGGTGAAGTGATGGTCACAAGGTAACTTTGAGTAGCAAGTTGATACCCCGCAGGTCTTCTAATCAAACTTGACTCCGAAATCCATATTCCAAAACAATTGGCATAAGCCCCACATCACTCACCAAATGATCCAACAAAGTCCAACCTACTGTGCCCCTGAGATGGCCTCATCGGCAGACTCACCGGTGTACCAGTGCCTGCCGGTGGGGTTATCTTAGTGCAATCAGGGTCCCTATTGGAAGGCTCACCGGTGGGTTGAGCCCTGAGAAACACATGGGTTGTCGGTAGACTCATCGGTGTACCGGTGCCTGTCGACGGGTCAATTAAACCTGTAAATCACTCCCTGTCGGTAGGCTCACCCGTGTACCGGTGCCTACCGACGGCCCGCAATCTGGGTTAATTCTGGGTTACAGAAACCCTCTTTTTGGTCTCAAATCTAACTATTTCAAACCCAAACATCACACAATCATTCTAACAACAATATATCATGAATTAGAACATTTTAAACACTATTTTAACCATTAAACAAATAACTTGTTAGAAATCATGAAATCAATGGAACTTGTTCAAAATTGAATCCATGAAGACTATACCGTAAGAGTTAACTTACCTTGCTCTCTCTTTGTTCCTGCAACACCTCTTCTTCTTCTTCTCTTTCTTCTTCTTCCCCCCCTTCTCTTGGCTGCAAGGAAGAAATCGTCCAAGGGACAAGTTCTCAGATTTGATTTCTCTTCCACTTTCTCTATTCTCTCTCACAACCCCAAAGGAAGACAGGAGGTATAGGAAATTGGTGAGAGTGGGAAAGGAAACCTTCCTCTCAATCTCCTCCCACTTCCAAACTAAGCTCCCACGACCATTCCCACGATTCCATGCATAAATCTCCAACTCATATTTTTGGTAATAACATACTATACCCCAAAAACTCATGAAATTTCAAATAATCCCCTAACGAAATCTGTTTGTTTTAAAAACTTCCCAAATACAAATTAGCTATAAAAATTATATGATTAAATTTAGGAAAAATGTTTATTAATTTTTTATTAAATCTTAGAATTAGTTTAGGATATTCTTTGAGTGGATTTAGGTCCTCACAACCTACCTCCCTTAAAAGAATTCCGTCCCCCGAAATTATGTACCTCAATCCGTGAACAACTGTGGATAGCGCTCTCGGATCTCCGACTCTAACTCCCACAAGGCTTCGGACTCGTTATGATGTCCTCACTGAATCTTCACCAGAGGTACGGTCTTGGTTCGCAAGACTTGCTCCTTCTGGTTCAAAATCCGCATCGGTCTCTCGACATAAGACACATCCTCTCGAAGTTGCAACTGGTTCTAATCCAACACGTGTGAAGGATCCGGCTCATACTTCCGTAGTAGTGATACATGGAACACGTCATGAACTGCTGCAAGCTGCGGCGGTAACGCAACTCGGTATGCTACTCGTCCAATCCGTTCAAGGACTTCAAAGGGTTTGACGTAACGTGGAGCTAACTTACCTTTCTGGCCGAAGCGCATAACTCCCTTCATGGGTGAAGCCTTCAGAAATACGCGGTCACCAACCGTAAACTCCAGGTCTCTCCTCTTCCGATCTGGATAGCACTTTTGCCTTCTCTGTGTTGCCTTCAATCTCTCTTGGATAAGCTTTACCTTATCAGTGGTCTGCTGAAAAAACCTCAGGTCCAAGTATGTTGCCTTCTCCAACTTTTCCCCAACAAACAGGTGAAGGACACGGCCTACCGTATAATGCCTCAAACGGAGCCATGCCAATGCTCGAATGATAGTTGTTGTAAGAAAACTCTACCAGGGGTAGATGTTCTCCTTAACTACCACCAAAGTCCATCACACATGCTCGTAATATGTCTTCCAGCACCTGGTTCACTCTCTTTGTCTGGCAGTCTGACTGTGGGTGATACGCCGTACTGACGTCCAACTGTGTGCCCATGGCTTTCTGCAATCCCTCCTAGAATCTGGATGTAAACAGAGAACCACGGTTTGAAACGATACTCACTGGTACCCTATGTAGTTGTACAATCTCTCGCACGTACAGTCTCGCAATCTCCTCGGCTGAAGCTGAAATCCACACTAGTAAGAAATTGGCTGATTTGGTTAATCGATCTACGATTACCCAAATCGAATCCATGCTGCCTCTAGTCTTAGGCAATCCGACTATGAAGTCCATGGTGATGTGTTCTCATTTCCACTCTGCAATAGGTAAAGGCTGCAAAAGTCCTGTTGCTCTCATGTGCTCGGCCTTGACCTGCTGGCAAGTGAGACATCGCTTTACGAACTGAGCGATCTCCCTCTTCATCCCTAGCCATCAGAAGTTCACACGCAAGTCCCGATACATCTTGGTACTTCCAGGATGAATGGAATATCGCGACTTGTGCAACTCCTCCAAATTCTATCTCCTGATGCCCTAATAGTCTGGAACACAAAGGCAACCTTGATATCTGATCAAACCACTCTGGCTTCCCATCGTCCGTTGCTAGCAACTGTAGATCCTGGTCATTCTTCTGGCTATTAGCGATCCGATGCTCCAACGAAGGTCTGGCACCAAGACATAAAAAGTAACCACTATGCTGCTGGTCAACTGATTGAACTCCCAAGTCTGCTATGGCCTCCTGCAATCTCCACTCCTGTCTCATCAACTGTGCTAGTACACCTTGCCGTCTACGGCTCAACGCATCAGCCACCACATTTGCCTTCCCAGGATGGTAGTGGAGCGTTGAGATATAATTGTTCACAAGCTCCAACCATCTCCTCTGGCGCATGTTCAGGTTCTTCTGCGTGAAAATGTACTTCAGACTGAAAACAACTTGAACTCCTCGCCGTACAAGTAGTGCCTCCACAACTTCAAAGCAAATACGACTGTGGCCAACTCAAGATCATGAGTGGGATAGTTACGCTCATGAACCTTAAGCTGACGCGAAGCGTAAGCCACTACATGTCCATCTTGCATAAGCACTGCGCCTAAGCCTTGCAACGATGCGTCCATGTAAACCTCCATCTTCTGTCCAGCGACAGGTACAACACGAACTAGTGCTGAGGTCCACCTCTTCTTGAGTTCCTCGAATGCCGATTTACACATCTCATCCCAGCTGAACTTCACGTCTTTCCTTGTCAAGCGAGTTAAGGACACTGCAATAGTGGAGAATCCCTCGATGAATCTCCTATAGTAGCCCGCAAGCGAGTTAAGGGCGATGAACTTCACGTCTTTCCCAGTTGAACTTCACGTCTTTCCTTGTCAAGTGAGTTAAGGGCGATGCAATAGTGGAGAATCCCTCGATGAATCTCCTATAGTAGCCCGCAAGACCAAGGAAACTTCTAATCTCCGATGCGTTCTGTGGTCGCTCCTTACCAAGATCTGTCGGATCTACTAAGATACCATTCTTGGATACTACATGGCCAAGGAATCTGACCTCATCCCTCCAAAAATCACATTTCTCCAACTTGGCTTACAACTGGTGATCATGCAATGTTTGCAATACGATCCGGAGATGCACCTCCTCAGACCTCGAGTAAATCAGGATGTCGTCCATGAAGATGACGACAAACTGATTTAGAAAATGCCTGAACACTCTGTGCATAAGATCCATGAATGCTGCTGGCGCGTTCGTCAACCCGAATGGCATAACCACGAACTCGTAATGACCATAGCGAGTACAAAATGCCGTCTTTTGAATGTCCTCATCACGGATCCTCAGCTGATGGTACCCTAACCTCAAGTCAATCTTCGAGAAGAACTAAGCTCCCCTCAACTGGTCGAATAAGTCGTCGATCATCGGCAAAGGATACTTGTTCTTCACTATCACCCAGTTCAGCTGTCTGTAGTCGATGCAAAGGCGAAGCAAACCATCCTTCTTCTTCACAAAAATAACTGGCGCGCTCCACAGAGATATACTCGGTTTGATGAAACTAAGTGCACTCAGTCCGTCCAGCTGCTCCTTCAACTCACGTAACTCAGTCGAAGCCATCCGATAAGTCGCTAGTGAAATAGGAGTAGTGCCAGAAATGAGCTCGATGCTGAAGTCTACCTCCCTTTTAGGTGGTAACCCAGGAATCTCTTGAAAAACCTCTCCGAAGTCTCATACAATGGGAATATCCTCCAAGGATAACTTCTGACCCCCATTTGCCGCGACAGGAAATCCAACTGATAGCTGTCCTTCTCCATCCCAAGGAATGTCAGACGACAATCCCCCGGAAGATTGAACACTACCGACTTCTCAAAGCAATTCACCCTGGCATGATAGGCAGAGAGCCAATCCATGTTGAGAATTACCTCGAAGTCCACCATATCCAACACCACTAAATCTGCCTCCAGGTTAAGGTCACCTACTCTCACCACGCAAGCACGACATACTCGGTGTAGAATAGCGATCCCTCCATTTGGGTTAACTATACAAAAAGGGTGCTCCAAACTACTAGGGTGTAAACCTAGGAAAATTATGTAACTACTAGGGATAAAGGAATGCGATGCACCAGAATCAAATAATACACGAACTAGAGTGTGAAACAAGTGAATAGTACCTTCCACCACGGCATTTGTCGCTCTGTCGTCTCGCGGAACCGAAGTGTCCATCATGGCATTGGCCTTGCCCTGATGCACTGACCTAGGCTGAGCTGGTCTGCCATCCCTCCTCGGCACCTTGCAACTGTGCTGGAAATGACCCTCCTTGCCACAATTGTAGCACACCTTAACATCCTCTCTGACGGAATTGTTGGTCCTGGGGCGGTAATGGCTGTCGCGGTGCGTCTCGTGCTACCGGAACTGCTACGTCAATAGGTGGAATCCTCACTGGCCTAGTGTCATTCCGCTAGCGTCGATCTGAGTTCTGCCTTTGCTAGTAGGGTTGGTACCGGCCCTTGTCATGCTTGGGCTGATCCCTCTGTATGGAAGCTCTGTCCATGTCTCGCTTGACATGTCTCGCGCACTCCAACACCTCAGTGTAAGATCTCAGACGCTGTGGAACAACCCTGGATCGAATCGCTGGATGAAGGCTTTCCTCGAATTTAGTTGCCTTGTCCGCCTCCTCTACGATCATGTGAGATGCATACCTTGACAGCATAGCAAACCTGGCCTCATACTGTGCCACCGAATGAGAGCCCTGCTTTAACCGCATGAAGTCGGAAGCCATCTGCCTCCTATATTTGCTAGGAAGGTAGGTCTCCAAGAATTGCGTACGGAACTGCTCCCAAGACATCATTGACTTCAGGTTCTTCTCCACCATGTCCCACCAGTGGAGTGCCTCACCCTTGAGCATAAAGGTGGCCAAAGACACTCGCTGGTCGTCAGGACACCCCATCGTCCAGAAGACTCTCTCAATATCCAAAAGCCAATTCTGAGCCAAGTGTGCCTCACCCAGTCCCTCATACGTTGGTGGAGTCAATTTCTTGATTCTCTCCAACCAATTGATACAAGAACTTTGATCTCTCCGCTGGTCAGCAACAGCCTAGCGCATAATGGCCATGTCTCCCAAGATTTGGTAGACACCCGCTAGCTGTGGGTCAACATTGGCTCTAGCTCTAGTGGCTGAACCCTCTCCAGAAGCAACTCTTCTTCCAGCCATCTACACACCCAACGAAGTATTAAGTTCACTAAGCCTCCTCTCACTCCTATCAATTATGTAACAATCTATCATACCAGCATGGCAAACACACAAGTTATCATACAGCACACAATCCTAATTGTACATTTCTATGTTCCTCCATCCTACTTCAGATTTCTATGTGACGCTAGATTCACTAGTTCTCTAATGTTCTTACTCTGAGCAAAACCTTGTGCTCTGATACCAATTTGTCACACTCCAAAATTCGTAGCACGAATCCCTATGCGGGCAACACGGATCTCGAAGTGAGACCTTCGGGTTCCACGCATGGAACGCGGATCTATACCAAACCACAAGAATAAAAGTAATAAAAACCTTCTTATTTAGAGTGGCGGAAGCAAATCCAAGGTAAGTAAACAAAGGAAATTAAAAATATCCAATGGTCACTGGCTTTAGAAGAGCCAAGACCCCAACCAAACAACTAAAACCAAATGATCCAAAAACGATCAAGTCAGATACAACTGATGCTCCCCTAGGAGTGTAAAGCAAAACTAAACAAATGAAGTACAAGCACAACAATCCAATCATACCCGTCCTCAACCTTCTCATCCTGCAACATGAGAAGTTGCGTGAGCTTAGAATGCCCAGTAAGTAATCATACAGTCATCCATCCTCATATGGTACCAAGTATGTCAATCAAGGGTTAGCGATATAAATATGAGATAAAATGAAATAAATGTTTGATTTAAGTATGAGATGAGACGGTCAAATGCTCCAATTCAGAAGAATGCAATGAAATGAGATGCGATAATGAACTAAGCAAACATGACTTGTTAAGTGCCCCTCAATACGAAGCTTCCAAATCAAATCAACTTTGGGACCGAGGTCACTAGGGACTATCAGATGGCCCCCTCTTTGTTTCGGGTGCTAACCCATGGTACGAAGCCCACCATGTACTAATTTGTGAGTGTACAATACTCAAGGGATAGCAGACCTACATAGGAACTCGCAAGTATCCTACCCTATTTTAATGGGAGATCTTAACTCATAGGAATGTAGTCAACCCAATCAAATAACCTAACAAGGATAATCCGTAATTTACCACCTTCCGGGCTCACTTTAACAGTCAATATCAGCCTAGCATGCATGCATTATTAGATAGGACTCCAAATGAAGACTACCAACGGAAACTATCCACGCGCCCATACACGCGGATAATCTGATTGGGAAACATCCTAAGCTTCCTATGATGTTCTCAAACAATACAATTAATTACAAACCAATTATCAACTCAAGTGGGTCACAATACCCCATATGGTCAAGTCTATGGTGAAGTGATGGTCACAATGCAACATGGAGTACCAATTTGATACCCTGCAGGTCTTCTAATCAAACTTAACTCCGAAATCCATATTCCAAAATAATTGGCATAAACCCCACATCACTCACCAAAAGATCCAATAAAGTCCAACCTATTGTGCCCCTAAGATGGCCTCATCGGCAGACTCACCGGTCTACCTGTACCTGCTGGTGGGGTTATCTTAGTGCAATTAGGGTCACCGTTGGTAGGCTCACCGGTGTACCGGTGGGTTGAATCCTAAGAAATACACAGGCTGTCGGCAGACTTACCGGTGTACCGGTGCCTACCGACGACCCGCGATCTGGGTTAATTCTGGGTTACGAAAACCCATCCTTTTTGGTCTCAAATCTAACTATTTCAAACCCAATTATCACACAATCATTCTAACAACAATATATCATGAATTAGAACATGTTAAACACTACTTTAACCATTAAACAAATCACTTGTTAGAAATCATGAAATCAATGGAACTTGATCAAAATTGAATCCATAAGAAGACTATACCGTAAGAATTAACTTACCTTGCTCTCTCTTTGTTCCTGGAACTCTTCTTCTCTTCTTGTTCTTCCTTCTTTCCTCTTCTTTGGGCTGCAAGGAAGAAATCGTCCAAGGCTGAGTTCTCAGATTTGATTTCTCTCACACTTTCTCTATTCTCTCCACAACCCCAAAGGAAGACAACAATTAGAGGAAATGGGTGAGAGTGGGAAAGGAAACCTTCCCCTCAATCTCCTCCCACGACCATTCCCACAATCTCATGCACACAAACCATCTCCAAACTTTTGGAAATAACACAATATTCCCCAAATAATCTAGTAAATAGCAAATAAGCCCCTAATTTAATCTGTTTGTTTTAAAAACTTCCCAAATACAAATTGGCTATAAAACTATATAATTAAATTTAGAAAAATGTTTATTAATTTATGTAAAATCTTAGGATTAGTTTAGGATATTCTTTTAGTGGATTTAGGTCCTTACAACCTACCTCCCTTAAAAGCATTTTGTCCCCGAAATTACATACTTCAATCTGTGAACAACTGTGGGTAGCGATCCCGAATCTCCGACTCTAACTCCCACGAAGCTTCGGAATCGTCGTGATGTCCCCACTGAATCTTCACCAAGGGTATAGTCTTGGTTCGCAAGACTTGCTCCTTCTGATCCAAAATCCGCATCGGTTTTTGGACATAAGACACGTCCTCTCTAAGCTGCAACTGGTTCCAATCCAACATGTGTGAAGGATTCGGCTCGTACTTCCATAGTAGTGATACATGGAACACGTCATGAACTGCTACAAGCTGTAGCGGTAATGCGACTCGATATACGACTCATCCAATCTGTCCAAGCACTTTGAAGGGTCCGACGTAACGTGGCGCTAACTTTAATTTCTTGCCAAAGTGCATAACTCCCTTCATAGATGAAACCTCGTAAATAAATGGTCACCAACTGCGAACTCTAGATCTCTCCTCCTTCGATCTACATAGCTCTTCTACCTGCTCTGTGCTGCCTTCAATCTCTCCCGGATAAGCTTTCCCTTATCGGTGGTTTGCTGGACAAGCTCAGGTCTGTAACAACCCGAACAAAAACAAATAGCTATCAAACTTAGATCTTAAGGTAAGATAGTATTTTGTTTGGGATTGATATGTAAATTTCAATTAGTGGCTTAGATTAGAAC
>JAUPMG010164576.1:0-10729 GCA_031762675.1 Pachysandra terminalis | reverse complement strand
AATGGAACCCACTGGGACCAGTTCCCTAGGTCTCATTTCATTTGGCACCAAAATGTGAATCTTGGCACACCGAGGGTTCGCCGAGCACCCTGCCGAGAGGCACCTCTAGTCCAATTCTTGATATCAGGTTATGGGCACATGTATTATCCCTATACCTACTGTTCTAGCATGTTGTTGACTTCAGTAACCTTGCCGATGAAAATACGACCTCTCAAACCAAAGGTTTGGCATATTTGGATTTCGCACGACAGTATGAATTTCCAAAGAACTCAAGGGTATTGACCATAAACCCATCCCTTAGTTCTTTCCCCTTGTTTTATGCATGTCTAGATACAAAAATGGCATTTAACAATAATGTTTGATGTTTTCTCCATGTATGTGATGATTTGTACTAGATTCCTTCTTTACTCATACTTATCCTTTTCATATAATGATTGTTTGATGCATGTAATGGTCCGCTCACATCTGTACTTCATTTTCTAGGCTATATATATATATATATCTTGCTTGTGATATGAATTGTAGTATGTGTTTCATGGTTAAAGGATTGTTTTATACTTAACTCTTGTTATTGAGTATTATGGTGTGTGGTAGTGTAGACTCATGGGATTGTGCCCATGTGAATGTTGAAATGAATATATGTCTGTGAATCATTTTGTGTAATGCATTAAGTTGACAAACTTGAATACAATGAGTTGCATATGGACCTTCCAGATGTGATGGCTTAGTCTATTACCCCATATAATACCTTTGGGTTTAGACTCACATATGAGATAATTTGACTTATTGAACCATTTGTCCCTTGAGAGGACTATATTGTTTCCGCCCAAGCTGTGAGAGAGCCCTTTTGTTGGTATTCCTCCTAGACTTGTGATAAGATGATTCCCAAGGTTTGTCACTTTTGTGTGTCTTGGAAAAAGAATTGAATCATGATATTTTACCCTTCTGTAGTATGTGAATATGTGTGGTTCTCTGAGGATGTTCTTGGTGATGCCTTGGGATTTGTCCCTATGATTGAAAATAAGGTGAGGCAATTGTGTCCTTTAGGTCGAAACCCCTAGAAACTATGTGCGCACGTAGAATAATCTGCTATTTCTACCATATATTGGGGGACGAGCTCACATTGGTGGGACATCCTTGGGTAGTACGATTGAGATCATGTGGGAACCCACTATATTTTACATATCATACACCACCTCATTGCACCGTGCACTACATACTCTCTGTTGATATTATTTTGAGTGTCAAGCGTGTGATACACTTGATCTAATCCTCATATAGCATTAGGCATACAGATATTATGATGTGGACTATTAATGTAATGCCAAGTGAGGTTGGGAGAGAATAAAGTATCTTGACATCTCTGATATTTAATATTTCACCACAGTTGGTACATATGCTATGTTATTATATTCTAGTTGCCTATGTACTTGTTTCATGGTTTTGGGTGATGAGTAAATACCTTGTGTTGAAGGATTACTCATTCGGGCTTTCGAGCTTATGGATGTTGACTTTATATTTTTTCACGTCTTGGAGGTTGGTCACGAAGAGAGCTGGGAATGGGTATAGAAACCAGATTAGATGTAGAAAGTACTATAGAGATTACTATCCCTTTTACATTTGAAATAGATTAGATCTTTCGTTTACGTTACTTATATCTTACTAGAACTGTTAATTACTTCCGCTTATGTTTTGATTATTGTTTCCACTCCCGTAGCAGTATGGGGCAAGAGTAGTGAATAAAACTTGAAAATTTCAGAATTGAGGTTTTCCGGTTTGGTTCGTGACAGAATCACTTACGAAACCCTCGGCTACTACACGATCGACCTGACCATCGGTCCATTCAGGGTGCCTGCAAGGGTTCACGTCATCGACGCCAACACTAATTACCACTTGCTACTAGGACAAAACAGGTTCCACAAGTTTGGAGCAGTGTCGTCGACTTATCATCAATGCATAAAGGCCGCTCTCAATGGACGATAGTTATGAGTCCAGACGACCCGCAAACCCGTTGCACCACAGGAAACATATATGGCAGATGCCGTCTTTTATGACGAGTTGGCCCATAATAGAGAAACTGCCATGCAACAGTTGTGCGCCACACCATTGCCGTCGTGGAATCCACTAATCAATGACATCTCTGAATCACACTAGCCACCTCGAAAAGACAGAAAGGCAAGGCAAGTGAAATCCGTCTGCAAGATGGTCAAACTTCCCAACGGGAAAACCGTTTATCGATTGTGACGCCAAGATGGGCTTCCAGCGATGGACTGCCCCGATCACCTGAGTACCTTGCAATGCTATGAGATCAAGCCCTGCCAAGACACACGGCCTCCCGAGGAAAATCCAAAATGCTCTCAGGAGGGGGCAACGACGGTTCCTGAAGAACTTGAAACCGTTGACCTAGCACAGGTACGAGAGGCAAGCAAGCCAATCAGGGTGAGCAAAAACCTCAACCAGTTGGAGAGAGCCAACCTCGACCTAGCACAATTCGAAGACTGCTTCGCATGGTCATATGACCAGATGCCCGACCTAGACCTGGTGCTAGTCACCCACTGCCTGAACTTGCCCTAGGGACAAAAACCTATAAAACAAGCACCACGAGTGTTCCGATCCGAAACAGAAGCACAAAACAAGGCGAAAGTGGAAAGACTACTGCAAGCAGGCTTTGTCAGGCCCATCCAGCACCCCACATGGTTAGCCAACGTGGTGCCGGTCAAGAAAAAGAATGATTAGATTAGATGTCACAAACCAAATTTATGAGATCTCAAAGGAGTCTCTAAGAAGTCTAAAAATATGACTCTCACCCCGTTCCACATGGGAGTGGTAGTCAATACATTGCCAAATCATGAAAAGAAATGTAAGATATTGTATAATACTGGAAAATAAGTCAAATATCAGCTATTACATCCAATCAAGACATAACACATAACGAAAATAAAAATAAAATCCTATAGCTTCATGCTTCAAACAAACTCCTAATAAAGGCTTAACAAGAGCCAATAAGCCAACTATGTCATGCAAGCCAATAAAATCTAATAAAATATCTAATAAAATCTCTAGTTAGCTTCTTCATTAAAATCAATATTCTCTTCAAAACGTTTTCCTCCGGCTTAGTCACCACTATCCAAGCCATCCTCTTCTATAAGTCCTGAAATATGGTTGCTTGAAAGTGTAAGGTACACTTAGCCAGTAAACAAGTCTAACAATATTTAAGATTGAAGTAGAGACAATGCCACTTTTCAATGGTAATCCATAATCAAATAAACAAGTGAATCATGTAATATGTGCTGAATATGCAAATAAATAAATCATATGAGATGTGATGAATATGCATGAGGTCAAGTTTTAATGAATGCAATGAATGATGTGCACCTAACATGTATAATCACCAAGTGTGATCTAAGACAAACAATATGATATGCAATGTATGCTGTATAGTACATTAACAATGTAAGTTCCCACAAGATTAATCCTTCTTTGAACAAGATGTCTTCGTGAACCATCCTGCCATACAGGGCCACATTCAAAGATAAGATATTCTATGTGCGCAACATAGTTTATAGGGGCTTCGACCTAGAGGGCACAATTCCACCACTTATTTTTGATCAAGGAAAAATATCCATGGTTTCACCAATGTGAACTATCCTCAGCGAATCATACTTATTAAATAACCAACACATTTTCATTCATTCATTGTCCATAGGACAAGTAGTTGGTATATTGGGATAGCTAGTCTCTCAACACATATAAATATAAATTCCTCACCTCTAATGATTTCCAGATCATAATACTCTCATGATTATCATGAATTTCAGAAGTATGGAATCATGTCAAGGGTAAGACATTCAGACCCAATTCAAGGTCATGAAGGTAAAAGGTCAATGTTGTGCAAGTGAGATGTGCGCATTAACTAATCAATCAAAGTATGTTTACAAGCTGTAATATGAATTGAATATCATGATAGCAATAAATTTTAAAGCAATATGGAATCAAATCAAGATATCACCTGTTCAATGGATGTTAAAAATTCATCAAAACATGTCATAAATACAAATATATCATAGATTTCAAATTCTAACATCATAAATCATCCCAATTAGTCAAAATATATATATGCACACAAAGTTTCAAGGCAAACAGACAAACATTGTAAATCTTGACATGCCAAGGGTCTCCCCTTGGTTTGCCGAGCTGTCCTACGGGTTGGTTCGGTAGCCTCTTCGGTAAGCCAAGCAGGCTGCTAAGCTCCTCCTGGGTTCTAAGTCAATTCCTAGGGTCATAGAGGTATGCTCGGTATGCTCTCTAGCATGCTGAGTTCTCCTTTCGGTAGCATTTCTAGAATTAAAAAAAAACTCTCTGTGGCGCTCGACACACTCCTCAGTATGCCGAGTTGCCTTCGGCACCTTGTCCAGGGGCGTATATCTCATATAAACTGGCTCGGTAGGGTTTCGGTATGCCGAGTAGGCTATCAAAGCCTTTGGCGGTGTTCGACATACTGCTCGGCAAGTCGAGCAGGCTGACGAACCTCGCGATATGCACAAAAACTTCTATTTTTGCTCCTTTTCGACCTTCTAACATAAAACATGATAAAAAAACTTTATATAACACGGAATTTCGCACAAAACCCATTCATAATACTTCACAAAACTTAACTTGAATCATACTTACCATATCTTAGCATTAAAACCCAGAAATTTAGTAAAAGCCATTAATATAACCCATTGATATTTCATACTCAAAGAATATAGCTTTGTACTCCTAATTAAATAAAAAATAGAGTTTTACTTGAATATTTACCTTGATTTGATGTTTGTAAGAATCACAACTTCTTCTTCTTCTTCTTCTTCTTCTTCTTCTTCTTCTTCAAGCAATGGAGCCATCTCCCAAGGCCTTGTGTTTATAGGAACTCTCTAATCTAGAATTTAGAAACTCTATTCTCTACCCTTAGAGTAGTTCATTTGAATCTCATCCCTTAGATTAATATTCCAGCCTTAGTTGGTTTCTTTCTAATTCTTGTTTTAGAATCCTAGCTTTAGTTAAATAGTTGTTATTCTAGTTTGTAGAGAATTGTTACTAATTCCTTGTTTTTAAATCTCATCAATTAATTGGATATTGAAAGTTCCTACAAGATCCTAGCCACATGTTATAACTTAGAAAGTTATGATTGTATGTGATGTACTTAGTTTCCTATTGTACAACCCACCAATCAAAATCGGTCAAAAGTCAAACAATGACAACTATTACTAAAATTTTAAATTGACCCCTAATTTTCTATTATTTACACATTCCTATTGTTTTGTTTGGGATATTACAATCTACCCTCCTTAAGAAATTTCGTCCTCGAAATTCGCTTATCTCAATCGAAAAGTTGTGGGTACTTCTCCTGAATGTCAGCTTCAAGTTCCCATGTTGCTTCAGAAGTTCCATGATTACTCCATAGAATCTTCACCATTGGTATTACCTTGTTGCATAGAACTTTCTCCTTCCGATCCAAAATTTCTACAAGTTCCTCTTCATATGTTGCATTATCCTAGATTGTGATTGTTTGCCAATCAATCACACTTGCAGGGTCTGGATGGTACTTCCTTAGCATAGAGACATGGAATACATCATGTACTAGGTTTAGGCTAGGTGGTAATTGTAATCTGTAGGCCACTTCTCAATCTTTTCCGTAACCTCAAAGGGTCCAACAAATCGAGGTGCTAACTTACCCTTCTTATCAAATTTAAGTACTCCTTTGGTTGGTGAGACCTTAAGGAATACCCAATCTCCTACCATGAATTCCAGTTTCCTTTTTCTCATGTCGGCGTACTTCTTTTGTCAGTGTTGAGCAGTAGTAAGTCGATCTCTAATGAGTCTAATCTTCTTCGTTGTTTCAGTAACTAATTCTGGTCCTAGGGGAATGTGTAGATTCTCATCGTTCTAGCACAATGGTGATCTGCAAGGTCTCCCATACAGTGCTACGAATGATGCCATTCTGATGCTTGCTTGGTAGTTGTTGTTGTAAGAGAACTCTACGAGTGCCAAGTAATCCTCCCAACTTCCTTTGAAGTCAAGAATGCATGCTCTTAACAAGTCTTCAAGCACTTGATTTATTCTCTCCGTTTGACTATTGGTTTGAGGGTGGAATGCAATGCTGAAGTTAAGTTGAGTCCCCAAAGCTTTATACAAACTCCCCTAAATCTTGAAGTGAATTGAGAACCGTGATATGAAACGATTGTGATGGGTACTCCGTGTAGTCGGATGATCTCCTTCACGTACAACCTTGCCAAATCATTCGTGTTCATTGAAGTCCTTGTCGATATGAAGTGAGCTGATTTGGTTAACTTGTCCACGATTACCCAAGTCATGTCATGATTGTTAAGGGTCTTGGGTAGTCCTGTAATGAAGTCCATCGAGATGTGTTCCCACTTCCATTCTCCAATTGGTAGAGGACGGAGTGTTCTGATTGTTTTTTGATGTTCAGCTTTCACTTGTTGACAGACCACACACTTTGTCACGAACTCTTCAATGTCAACCTTCATTCTTCTCCATCAGTAGTTGCATCGTAAATCATAGTACAACTTTGTTCTTACGAGATGAATAGAGTATCGAGAACGATGAGCTTCTTATAGAATCTCTCTCTTCAGTTCTTCATCATGTGGTACACAAAGTCTTCCTTTCAATCTGCTGCTTCTATCTTCCTCCTTGGTCCATTCTGGTCTTTTAATATCTTTGGCAATTCTTGCATCCATGTTTCCTTTGCTTGAAGTTCAACAATTCTGGTCTTGAGTGATGGTTTAGCAAGGATGTTGCATAACCTCACCCCTTGATCTTCTACACGAACTTCGATGCCGAATTCTGCGAGCTTTTCGTACATCCGCCATTCTTAAACTATCATGAGTGCTACGATGCTTTGAGGCTTCCGACTTAGTGAGTCTGCTACAATGTTTGCTTTGCCCGGATGATATTGCAATGAGAAGTAGTAGTTGATCAGCTCCATCCACCTCCTTTGTTGCATGTTCAGGTCCTTTTGTGAGAATAAGTACTTCAAGCTTTTGTGATTTAAAAATACTTCAAAGGTTTTGCCAAAAAGATGATTTCGCTAGATTTTCAAAGCAAAGAAAATAGCCTCCAATTCCAGATCCTGAGTAGGATAGTTCCTCTCATGAACTTTGAGTTGTCTTGAAGCGTAATCCATTACCTTTTCTTCTTGCATTAGAACACAACGTAGTCTCGATAGTGATGCGTTGGCATAGATCACGAACTTCATGCCACTTACTGGAATTGTTAACATCGGTGCTATAGTTAACCTTTCCTTGAGTGTTGAAAGGGCATCTTGGCAAGATTTTTCCCGAACGAACTTCACGTCCGTCCTTGTGAGCTTGGTCAATGGTACTGCAATGTGAGAGAATCATTCAATGAATCAACGGTAGAAACCCGCCAATCCAAGAAAACTACGAACTTTCGATACATTCTTAGGTTGTTCCCAACTTAGTACCGCTTCAACTTTGCTTGAATCAACCGTAATTCTATCCTTAGACACAAAGTGTCCTAGGAACTTCACTTCTTCCTTTTGAAAATCACATTTAGAGAATTGTGCATATAATTTGTGATTTTCCAAAGTCTGTAAGGCAAGTTGGAGATGTTCTTCATGCTCTTCATTGGTTTTAAAGTACACCAAAATGTTGTCGATGAATACCACTACAAACTTGTCCAGGTATGGTCTGAAGATCCTTTGCATTATGTCCACGAATGCTGCTGGTGTGTTGGTCAACCCAAAAGGCATGACTATGAACTCAAAGTGTCTGTACCTCGTTCGGAATGCTGTCTTCGGAATGTCACATTTGATTCGTAGTTGATAGAAATCAGATCTAAGATCGATCTTTGAGAAGTATCTTGCTCCCTTCAATCGGTCAAACAAGTTTTCTATTCTGTACAATGGGTACTTGTTCTTCACTGTTACTTGATTCAGCTTTCGGTAGTTGATGCATAGCCTAAGAGATCCGTCTTTCTTCTTCACGAACTCAACTAGTGCTCCCCATGGTGATGAACTTGGTTGTATGAATTACAAGGCAGGCAACTCATCTAATTGTGTTCTCAGCTCCGTTAATTCAGTAGGTGCCATACGGTAAGTTGGTAGTGCAATAGGATTTTGCACTCGCTGTTAAGTCAATGCTAAATTCTATTTCTCTCTTAGGAGGCAATCCCACTATGTCTTGGAACACACTTCCAAATTGGCATACTGTTGGAATCAGTTCCCATTATCCCCTCTCTTTTATAGCCCATAAATCCAAGCATGCTAAATGATTAAGCACTTCGGATTTAGACCCTCTAGCCTTAACAACTTTACCTTCCAGTGATAGAAAAGACACTATTCGGTTATGACAGTCTATTTGCACATGGTATGCAATACATACCCAAAATTATATCAAATTCCATCATGTTAAGAATAATTAGGTCAATTGGTAATGTGGACTCACCTACTACAACTAAGAATGTCATGAACCAACCCAAAAATTTAGAATTTTCGGATTTAGTTGCGACCTTCACCCCATATCGCTATGGAGGTGGATCAACATGGTCAAGCATAAGTGGAAGAATAAACAATTCTAGTAAGATATAAGTAACTATTACTGATATGCTATTCTAGCAAGTCTATATGAAGTAAAGTCTAATTCTAAACTATACCACGTGTCTATTAGAGTACGCTATCCAATCCGAGTCTGATCGTGTCGTGACTAAGCTCATGAACCTGAAATATTAAACAACATCCATAAGCTGGAAGCCCGGATCAGTAAACCTTCGATGAAGGGTATTCACTGGTGTTCCAGTATTTGAGAAAAGTGCAGATGTTTACAATTGTGTAATAAGTATAATATGTGCGAGTAGTGTACAGTTGTGGTATACAATAACAATAATTTCTCTCCTATCCTCACAGAGTATTACTCAGTGGTCTGTGATCCTACAACTACATGCATAAATTTTAAGTATGAGAACTAGGCCAAGTGCTTCATACAAGTGGCTCTGACAATAATATCAACACAGAATATGCAATGCAAGAGAAATGTTACGCTGTCTAAGATGTGAAATATCGTATGATCCCACGTTATCTCGATCTCTATCCGGGGTGTCCCAGCAACTTGAATGCACCCCAGGATGTCCCAGCAACCTGAATGCATCTCCCGTATGAACGGACTAAGGGATATGACCATTCTATGGGCACCGCATAGTTTTAAGGGTTTTTAACCTAGAGGCACAATCCCCCCACTTATTTTTGATCACGAGCCATTCAGCCAAGACTTGCAGCCACCTGCAGTATCCCTAAGGGATTCATACATCTTCACAACCCAATATATGGCATCGCTGTCTCCCAATCTTACACAAACATGCAGATCCTTGGGATAGCATACCATCTTCCAAGCTTACACTATGCGGATCCTTGGGTAACATCATTCCGCAAGACTGATGAGGTTCCCTATGTGGGTTTGCTCTCAGCTTGGGTTCGATCATAGGATCCTCTCGTAGGACTAAATGGTTATCAAGTCAACATCCCAAGTGTCAGTCCAAACCCATGGTGTCATGAGGGGTAATAGACCAGGCTATCACAGTCGGAAAGTCCATGTGCAACATTCAATTCAAATCCTTATTAAATGCAACAACCAAGATTTCATAGGCATATATTCAAATATTCAATCAAATGGGCACAGTCCCATAACTAGCTTTCTAATAAAGATAAGGTATCTAACCTAACTTACTAAGCACTATAGAGTATATAATCTAACTTACTACCTAATATAAAACAAATAACCTAACTTACTAAGAGTACATATATAACAGATCAAAATTATACCTACATACTTCTCTAAATACTATTAACAGGAAACTAAATGTGATACAATTCTACAGTTAATGAACAAGGCATGTTGGGCACACCGACACCAATTCCTCGTCAACACTATCCATTTGGATTCATCCATGTGATCCAATTTATAATAAAATTACATGAGAGGCAACCGAGTGCCTAAACCAATTGCATTCACATAGAATAGTTATCAAGGGCATCTCAAGATGCCTAAACTCACAATTTAGTAAGTAAATGAAGCATTGTACCAACCGATTACATCTCAACACGTGTATTATGATGGTGCTAAGCTAATAGGAAGGTTTTGGGATCATGCTTATCCATTTCCCCGAAATCTCCTATTGCTTGGCCAAACTAAGAAGCCTAGATTTCTGGGTTGAGGGGTCGGATTTTACACGAGAGGTCTAACTGGCTCGAAAATAGGCTAGACACGTGTAACTAGTCAAGATACACGCGCTCCCATTGGAATCACTCGACTTGGACCAGTGGAGTGGTTCGGCGAGGTCCTCGGCGACCTTTCGGTGCGCCTAAATGGGTTAAAGTGTGCCATATGAGTTGGCACTTCGGGGTTTGGTCCAAATGAGTCTCGATAGACGAGAAGTCAAATTGGTTTGGTCACTTTATATTTCGGTGACCTCTTAGGCTTGCCTAAAGAAGGGTTCGATGACCTATTCGGTGCGCCTAAATCCTTTCGGCGACCATTCCCGCGAGCCATATTTGGCCTTTGAGATTCAGTGAGCTCTTCGGTGCGCCGAAGAGTGCGCCGAAACTGGGGAAAATGGCCATTGAGGTTGAAATTTCACTAGGAGCTTGGTTTTACTCCCAGGAAGGTTCGATTTTGGTCGAACACCAATTTCATTTGGTCTATGGTAGAGATTTGGG
>JAUPMG010164566.1:0-10731 GCA_031762675.1 Pachysandra terminalis | reverse complement strand
AGGTGCGCATCACGTTTACCAAAGAGATGCGTTTCGGTGAACACGTCGATATAAAATTACATCCAAAGGGAAATGACAGTCCTGGATGATGTAAGACGTCGACATATCGATATGAATTTACACTCGAAGGGGAATGACAGCCCTGGATGATGTAAGACGTCGATACTACCTCATTCTAGAGCGAGGCTCGACGACGTTGAAGGCAATACTACCTCCGTCTAGAGCGATGCTCGACGACGCGACGTTGAAGGCGATGCTACCTTCATCTAGAGCAAGGCTCGACGAAGTTGAAGGTGATACTACCTCCGTCTAGAGTGATGCTCGACGACGTTGAATGAAATAATACCTCCGTCTAGAGAGATGCTCGACGATGTTGAAGGCAATACTACCTCCGTCTAGAGCAATGCTCAACAACGTTGAAGGTGATGCTACCTCCATCTAGAGCGATGCTCGACGACATTGAAGGCAATTACCTCCGTCTAGAGCGATGCTTGACGACGTCATAGGCGATATCCTCCGTCTAGAGTGATGCTCGATGATGTCGTAGGCGATATTATCCTCTGTCTAGAGCGATGCTCAACGATGTCGTAGGAAATACTATCCTCCGTCTGGAGCATTGCTTGATGATGTCGTAGGCCATACTATTCTCCGTCTAAAGCAATGCTCGATGACGTAGAAGGTGATACTACCTCCGTTTAGAGCGAAGCTCTAAGATATAGAAAGAGACACTACCTCCGTCTAGAGTGAAGCTCTAAGACGTAGAAGGAGATACTACCTCCGTCTAGAGCGAAGCTTTAAGACATAGAAGGTGATACTACTTTCATCTAAAGCGATGCTCTAAGACGTAGAAGGTCACACATTCTCGAAAGTACTAAGGTTCGAGGACCTCGAAAGTACTAAAACTAGTAGCCTTGATGGCGTCAAGACTAGACCGTCTCAACGATGCTAAGGCTAAATAACTTTCATTACCCCAAATATCTATTGATCTCCAACGCCCATATCAAGGTGTCGTGAGGCTCGCCAACACTTGGTCGTATTTGGGGTTATAGGCCATGTCAAGATTTCTCAGTGGCAAACCTGTAATTATCCAAACGACTTGTGATTGGTCCATTTAAAAGACTGGAGTACATGATACGTACTACCCCAGGTGAATGTTTTAACCACCGTCAGAAACGGTGGTTAGGAATTCTAACTACAGTTAACTCTCTTCCAAAAGCTATAAATACTGGCTCACTTCCCTCATTCGGGAAGATGATGAAAAAAGGGGAGAGACTCTGCTAAAATTACCAGACCTTGAACTACGTCTGACTTGATCCCTGTTTGGGTACGTAGGTAGCCTGCAGAAGATTCAGTCATAATCTCAATTAGAGCCCTAGGGGTTGGACAAGTTCCAACATGTTGACCCACTATTTTCCATAGCCTGGTTCGACCGTTGTTAGACAGCCCACCAGTTTGACTCTTTGGTTCTTCTAGAGACGGGATATGGTCACTCGTTGATTTAGGTTCTCGTCGGTCAGTAATATCACACTTGGTGACTGTTCTCAAAAACACACTAGGATTAGTTTCCTTTTCACCTATGGTAGCTTGTATATATAGCCGTGTAATGTCTTGAATACAAGAAGATCAATCACAAATCCAATCATATCTTCTCTTTATGGTATCAGAGCCCTAAGCTCCTTTTTCTCCATGCCTCTTTCTTTTTAGCCATGACCGAATCAGAAGAAGTCACAGTTATGTCCAGCAGTTCAAATCCCAGTTCAAATCCTCCCCCATCTCTAGTTATCACCAATCACGATCAACACAACCACACTATACCTCAAAAACTGTCTACAGGAGGAAACTAATCAATGTGGAGTTCGCAGATGACAAATCTTCTTCTTGGGTATGATCGCATGGGATACGTGGATGGCACTCATCCATGCCCACCAGCCGACGACCTAGAGTACAAAACTTGGATTCGTCAGGATCGACTACTACTTCTCGCTATCCAAACGGCTGTCACCAGATGAGCAGGACCGATTGTGTCACGATGCAAAAACGTTGAGGAGGCCTGGCACAAACTCAAAACAACCTACGCCAACAAATCCAACACTCGAATGATTGGTCTTATCGATTCTCTCATCGAGGTCAGTCAAGAAAATAAGAGCATCTCTAAATTTATGCAATCTATTAAAACCGTCATTGATGACCTAGCCACGATCGGGCATGATCTGAATGATGGCAAAATTGTAGTTCATACACTCAATGGTCTCACTAATGACTATAAAGAGATTAAAGTTGCATTACGTGCAAGAGAGTCACCCATCTCCTCCGAAGAACTGGTTGAAAAGCTTCTAGACTATGAAACTAGTCTCAAGCACTCAGGCATGCCAAAAGAAAACACTTCCATCACTGCTCAATATTCACAGAAACAATACAACAAGAAAAACAGAAATGGCAACTTCAATACTTCTCAAAGACAGTCAAACCACAGAGGAAACACCAATGGCCATCACAGGAACAACAAGAATCAATTCCAACAAAACTCTCAAGGGAACCGTGGAAACCAGAATTATTCCAACAATTCATACACGCAAGGTTTCTCATCTAATCAGAATTGGCAATCCAATTTCAACGGAAATCAACCTCGTGTTGTCTGTCAGTTATGTGATAAGCCTGACCATGTTGCCAAAGTATGCCGCTCTCGTCCTTCACTTCAAGCCAACTTCACAACTCATGAAACTCTAGATAGGCAGTCGGGTTGGATAGTTGACTCTGGAGCCTCTCATCACATCACCTCGGACTTACAGAATCTGTCCATTCACTCTGAGTATGGCGGTAATGAAGACATCATGGTTAGAGATGGTAATAATGTTCCCATTACTCATATAGGATTTACTACTCTTAATTCTTGGGACTCCACCTTTAAACTTAATAATGTTTTGTGTGCACCTAATATCAAGAAAAATCTCCTTTCTGTTCTCACAATAACACATCCATTGATTTTTTTCCTGATTTCTTTCTTGTGAAGGATCTCACCACAGGGGCATCCTTTGTGCGCGGCCAGAGTAGAGGAAACGTGTATGAGTGACCAACTTCAATGACCAGACCATCTTCCTCACCACAACACTCGGCTCTCACAGCAACCAGGTCATGCCCGCCATCAACAACCCTCAACTTCTGGCACAGTCGTCATGGTCACTCGTCCTCCAAAACCCTCCATCAAATCATTGCATCTCACAAACTTATGTTATCTAAGTCAAGCTTTTTTTCTAATTCCTGCAATGCATGCTTATGTAATAAAAACCACAAAATATCGTTTGGTGCTTCTTCTTTAAACTATTCTAGACCTCTGGAAGTCCTTTTAATGGACGTTTGGGGCCACACTCCTCCCATTTATTTTGAAAACTTTCGCTATTATGTTATCTTTGTGGATTATTTTACAAAATACACATGGCTTTTTCCACTCAAAAATAAATCTGATGTCACTTCAATGTTTGAACGCTTCAAAACACTTGTTGAGAATTACTTCTCTACAACAATTCAAACCGTCTATACAGATGGAAGTGGCGAAGCCACTAGTCTCAGTCACTTCCTCTCTCGGGTGCGAATTCAACATCTCAAATCCCCACCTCATACCCCTGAACACGTTGGCACGGCTGAGCGTAAACATCGTCACGTTGTTGAAACCGCTCTCACATTGCTTCATCAAGCTTCCATTCCGCTCAAGTATTGGTCCCTAGCATTTCAGGTCGCGGTTTATCTCGTTAACCGAATGCCATCTCTGGCCACACGCAATAAATCTCCATTCTCTCTCCTCTTTAAGCAATCCCCTAATTATTTATCCCTAAAAATATTTGGTTGTCTCTGCTACCCGTGGTTACGATCTTACGCCTCTCACAAACTTGAACCACAATCTCGTCCCTGTGTATTCGTTGGTTATTCAACTCCTCATCATGCATATCTATGCCTTGATTCTTCCACAAACAAACTTTTTATATCTAGGCATGTGGTATTTTGGAAAACACCTTTCCTTTCCAGAACAAAAATCTCTCCACTGAGTCACCCTTCATCCTACCTTCCTTAGATAACTGGTTACCCAAACCGGCTCCTGAAGCTTCCCCCACATTCCACTCCCCTTTTTTATTTTGATCTTATTCCTCATTCACCCCCATTAACTTTGGGTCCCCAAGCCGAGAGCGTGCCTTCTCCGCTTCATAACCACACCTCCCACTCGTGTGGTGAACCTTCTTCTTGCAAGTCTAACTCAGTGGAACAAGACACCTCATCCTCGGGATCCTCCACCACGCCTCAATCTCGGGATGCCTCCATGACCTCACAGGTAAGTATCTCCTCTCCTACACCCTCCCCTTCACCACCCATCCCCGCCCAACCTCACCCTTACAACACCAGGCTGAGTAATAACATTACAAAGCCAAAACGCCTACTTGATCTTCACACCACCGCTGTCTCTCCACGCACTGAACCTTCAACCTTCAAACAAGCCCAACAACATCACGCATAGTGCCAAGCCATGAATGACGAATACAATGCCTTACTTACCAATCAAACCTGGTCCCTTATTCCACGAACCCCCACACAAAACATTATTGGGTGCAAGTGGGTCTATAGAATTAAAAGAAATCCTAATGGGTCAATCGCTCACTATAAAGCTCACTTAGTAGCGAAAGGGTTCCATCAACGACTTGGAGTTGACTTTACTGAAACCTACAGTCCGGTTGTCAAACGAACCACTATTCGATTACTACTTACTCTCGCTGTGACTAACAGTTGGCCTCTTCGCCAACTTGATGTGAATAATGCATTCTTCTTGCAGGGCTCTTTATCTGATGAGGAATTCATGGACCAGCCCCCTGGCTTCACACATACCGACCTTCCTAATCATGTCTGTCAATTGCGGAAGGCTATTTATGGACTTCGGCAAGCACCACGAACTTTGGCACTTCCTTATCTCCGAAGGCTTCACCAACTCTCATTCGGATACCTCGTTGTTTATACTTCACTCTCCCAATTCGGTTCTCTATCTATTGGTCTATGTCGATGACATCATAATTATTGGGTCCTCCACAGCCCATGTCACAGCATTCATATCTGCTCTTGCTCGGAGATTCTCTCTCAAGGACCTTGGTAATCTCTCATACTTTCTTGGGGTTGAATCACACTCTACCTCTAATGGTTTGTTTTTATCTTAGAGGAAATACATATGAGATCTACTGCATCGGGTTAATATGGCTGACGCCAAACTAGTTTCTACTCCTCTTGCCACCACCGATGCTCTCAAGTTATTTGATGGTTTCTCCTCGGATGATGCCACACTATATCGCCAAACTCTTGGGTCCCTACAGTATCTCTCGTTGACTCGTCCAGATGTTTCCTTTGCCATCAACAAGCTATCTCAGGTCATGCACTGCCCGTCCACACTTCACTGGTCCGCAGTTAAACGGTTGCTTCAGTATCTAGCTGAGACTCTTGATTGTGGCTTAATGCTTCACAAAAACTCTCCTCAGACCCTCCATGCATTTGCGGATGCAGATTGGGAAGCTGATCCCAATGATCGGACTTCCACCTCTGCCTATGTAGTGTTTCTTGGCACAAATCCTATCTCTTGGAGCTCCAAAAAGGAAAAGACCGTCGCTCGCTCCTCCACAGAAGCAGAATACAGGGCCATTGCCTCTACAACATCTGAAATCAATTGGATAATGAATCTTCTTCAAGATATATGAATTTTCCTATCTCTCATGCTCCAGTCATCTACTGTGACAACGTTAGTGCTACATATGTCTGAGCCAATCCCGTCTTCCATTCTCGTATGAAGCACATTGCTATTGACTTCTACTTTGTTCGGGATCAAGTTGCTACAGGACACCTACGTGCTTCTCATGTTTATACTTCTAATCAACTTGCAGACTCTCTCAGTAAGCCGCTGCCTCGCCTTCACTTCATCACTCATCGGACCAAGATTGGTGTCCTGAACAGCCAGTCAATCTTGCGGAGGCATGATAAGTCAATACCGTCAATCAGTCCACCTATCAAGCCACACTGATTCTTGGGTGTAAATACATAGAAACAATCCTATATTCATTGTGTAATTACCTTGTATCACTCACAAACCATGTCTGTGTATATCTAGGATTAGTTTCCTCTTTCACCTATGGTAGCTTACTTGTATATATTGCCATGTAATGTCTTGAATACAAGAAGATCAATTATAAACCCAATCATATCTTCTCTTTACTAGATTGATACATGGAAGAAAATAACTGAGTAGGGTGTTACCCCCACCCGGGCATAGAATTTTCTTCCCACTGAAACAGTAATTGTTTTTAGTGTTTACGGTTCAATTGGTATAGGGAAAGAGTTTAAAGGTAAATGTAAAAGAAGAATACACTATAAATTGTGTGCCAAATTTTACAATTATCTGATTCTATAGAATTGTCAATGAACTAGAAATGCATCTAACTCCTTTCTGATAGAAAACTGGGATGTCCTTGTTGGAAAGATTCATTAGCAGTGCGTCATTCAGGTTGAGATTCAATTCTTGCTTACTTAAACAAACAAGTTGATGTCATTTAATTGGTGATAGGCAACCCAAGTACTCGCATCTTGTATATTCTATTTAACGGGCCGTTAAGATCCCTATGATGTGTTCTTCTATCTGGACCGAGTACAGTTACAGCACCAATGGCATTGACAGAAGGATATGTAAAAGAATTGGATTATTAGGAGTAATCCACTTCTTAATAGGATCAATTAATCTAAGAGAATAACTTGGCTATAGCCATATAAATTAAGATAGATAGATAGCCATTACGTAGCAAGAACAGTTGGCCAATGCCATACATCATAATAAGGAGGTTTACGTGCAAAAGCACACATAAGCTAACTACTTTATTAAGCTCTTCTGCTGCAGTTTAGCTCTCCATATATGTATATATTAAGCTTTCAGCTTTCGGGATATGGGTGGTGGAGGGCACGGTGGATCGCTGCTGGTCGGAGGAGAAGTAGGATTCGAAGAAGGCGTTGGTGATGGTGGTGGAGGGAATTTGACACCTGGGTCAACAACGAAACCTCCTGGTGATGGTGCTGGAGTCGGAGTAAAGGGTGGTGAATCAGTTGGAGGAGATCCAGATGGAGGAGAACCCGATGGAGGAGACCCTGTTGGAGGAGACCCCGATGGTGGTGAACCGGATGGAGGAGAACCCAATGGTGCTGAGATGGACGGAGAAGCACCGATTGGAGGAGGTCCCGATGGAGGAGAGCCGGATGGTGGAGACCCAGATGGTGGTGAACCAGATGGAGGAGAACCGGATGGAGGGGGAGATTTAGTGGGTGGAGGGGGCTTGCACTTCCCCGACGGGCAGAGCTCAGAAGAGAACACATCAGGAGATGATGCATGATTGAGGGGAAGGAGAGCTGATAAAAGGACAATAAGGAAAGCGACGGCAAAGAAAGTTGGGAGATGAGTAAGAGAAGCCATGGCTGCTTTGACTTTGATGCTATGTCTCTGCTTGGGAAGAACCAAGTTTGAGAGTAGAGGTTATTTATAGGACGTAAGAAGTAAGAAGCATTATAATAGACTGTTGCCATGCACTGATCTCTCTTCTCTTGACAGTGTTTTTTAATCCTTTTGACAGTGTTTTAATATCTCCTTCCAATTTATTGGGCATACTGATTAATGATCATAAATTCTCCATGCAAGTGCAGGGTGCAATACGGAAGAGAACTGCATTTCCAAACTCATTTCGCTGTATCGCACCATAAAATCTTCAGTTTCTTTTTACCACCATGTAAGAGCTTTGAACTAGATGCTCCTTACCCTTCTCTTTCTTTTTATTACCTCATATATCCTCGTCGTTCTTCTCTGAACGTTGGGAATCCTGCTTAGATACAGTTGTTCAAAAATTTCATTTCTTTTTTTTCTTTGTAAATATATTTTTTGATTGTACTGTAATTGAAGATGTTACCCATCAAAGATGGTTTCTTGAAGAAACATTGAGTCTGTAATGTGCTATGTGATGCTGCATGATTTTTATTTATTTTTTAAATGCATTTGATTTCTTTGTTGTTTTCTTGTGAGGATTTTGATTTTAGTTGATAGAAGTTTAGTTTATACATTCCGGAGGGGAAGGAATACGCAGTTTCTTGCGGGAGCGGATCTGCCACAGCTCCACAGCTGAAATTACCATGTTGCCCCTCATGGTGAGATCCGTAAGGGCAACATGGTAATTTCAGCTGTGGGGCTGTGTCTACCCCCACAGCAAATCACCCCCCACAGCAAATCCGTCCCGTTCTCTGCGAGCGGGGTTCCTCTGTGATCGGGATCCCGGTGGTGTTCTTGTGGTGTAGAGAACACTTGGGGCGAAATGGTATCTACGCACCTCGGGGCCCACATCCGGGGGCGAAAATACCATTTTCTGCAGGAGATTACGAACCAATAATAATGGCTCAAGTTCACACGAGGTTCACATAGCCCAACCTCGTAGAAGAACCTCGTCCGACCGTCTGCATTTAAAGCTTTCCCATATGTATATAATAACGTGTTAGTGCAAATCTGCAATTTTTTTTACATTATATCAGTAACTAGTTGTTCTAAAATCCTAAAGACAAATATTAACCTAGAATTGGCTTTCACCTTAATAGGAATAAACGATTACCGGTTTCATTACCATCCATGCCACTGGTACTGCCAAAAATATGGTAGAGAAATATCATAGACAGTTATCTTTCGTAAAGTCTACCACATCTACCGTCTGCCCTGGGTAAGTGCTCACAAGCAAACTTTCTGCATCTCACTCTTCAAATAGTGCCTACGTGCACAGACGCACACCAAATTCTACTATTCTCCAATACTCAGAAAAAAAGAGAGTTATAGAGTAGCCACAAAAAGTATGATAAATACCTTGTAGGTAGGCTAAAAATATTAAATTACTATTATACTCTTAGATTCCCAAAAATTCGGCCACGGTTCTCCGCCCCTGAACCCCCCTTCAGGCAAGGGTGCTACCCCTGCAGGCAACCCCCACGAGCTTAGCAGTGAGCTCAACCGGCGAAGTTGGTGACTGGATCATCAGTACTGTCCAAATGCCTCAGTAACATCAGTCTTCACATAACAACAATCCGTGTCTTAATAGATTACAAGAAGCTCTTTGCCACGGATTTGAGTTGCATACATTGTCTTTTGTTATTGTCAAAGAAAGTGATCATGGAGGTGTTAACAGAGAATGAGAATTGGAATTGACTGAAAACAATGATCCAAAATCAATTCATGCAATCGTGGTGGATCCGATGGTTAGAGTATGGAATGAGCTGCAATTCAAGATTTGGCCGAGCTTAATGCAGTCTGTGTTGATCAAACAGTTGATATAACTAGTAGATTTAAATGAACTCAAGGCAGATGATACACTACATATCTGATCTTTCCGAATAAACGCTCAAAACAATAAGCTTTGTTTTGCTATGAATGTTGTTTATAAAGCTTAAGCTTGGTTTAATATCATCCAGAGAGCACAGGCAACAACAACAATGTTTTTCTTTGGGATTTTAATTTGGTAATTAAGTTGTCAAATATTTGTCATAGTCAGGGGCAGAGCCACATAGGTGGGATAGGGGGCAATTGCCCCCCCTCATTTTTTTATAAATTGAAATTAGCTTTAATATTTTTATAATATATTATAAATTACCCCCTCTCAAATTTTTTTTCGCCCCTTAAAAAAATAATATAATATTTAATAATTGATTCCCAAAACTCTCACGGCTTTTCAAATTTTTTAATAATTAGTTTTTTTATACATTCATATTTTTTAAATTACAAATTTTACCCATTTATTTATTTATGTATAGTCATTTTAACTTTTTAAAATTATATTCTTACACATTTTCTTAAAATTAGCCTTATACCTATTTATAGGACTGTAAACGTTTCGAGTTAGCTTGCCTCATATGAGCTGACCTTGAGCTCTACAATTAGGCTCACGGGCTGAACATGAGCCAATAAAAAGCTCATTAATTTAATGAGCTTCAACTGAGCATGGGTAGGCTCGACTTGATTAAAGCTCGGCTCGGTTTGTTTATGAAATTATACATCTATATCCTCGGCTCGGTTTGTTTATTAGTATACTATGCCAGATATAATAATAATCATCAACTATAATATCAATGTATTAAGCTACGTTTTTTTGCAAGACCCTTTTACGAGCCGAACTTGAGCATAAAATATTTTAACCAGCCTGAGCCGATCCCGATCCCAAAATCTTTTAACAAGCTTGAGTTGAGGCTGAGCCTTGCTCAAGGTTTACGAGCCCGAACTGAGTTGGACAAAGCTCGGTTTGGCTCGACTCATTTATAGCCTTATCGATTTATTAATATATGTCAAGGCTTTAAATTTCATTGAAATTTTTCATTTTCGTTTAGGTAGAAAAAATATAAATCCTAAAATTTTGCTCTAAAACATTTCAGACAATTTTGACTAAAAAGTTTAAATTTGTCAAAATAATTAATTTTGATTAAAATAATAACTAAAAAAAATAAAATTATTTTAGTGAAATCATCGAAATTTCATAGTGAATTTCCATTAAATTTGATGAAAATTTTCTATTTATTTTATATAAATAAAGAAAGAATAGAAAAGTTTTCTATCAAAATTTCATTCCGATCCTCCATATCGATATCATTGAGCAATGATTAGTGAAACATATTAGAAGTTTTTTTTTTATCGTTTGTAATTTAATTTGC
>JAUPMG010164555.1:0-10731 GCA_031762675.1 Pachysandra terminalis | reverse complement strand
TATTCTACCTTTTATCTTATTGATTTAGATCCCTTTAATTTAGTTTAATTTAGTTTTTAGAATTAAAATCACATATTTCTTTGATTTGTCTACTAATTTATTTAGAATTGATCTGATAAAATTAACATTCTAAATCCCATCAGTCCTTGAGGTTCGACACCCTCAACATAGTCCTATCCTACTGGGATTCGTTCTATTGCGAGTGGTAATTATAATTGCCCATCAGGCAACCACAAAATTTGATGGCCTGACTTAAACTGCCCAAAGCTACCCTAAAGAGGTTGGATCAAGACACCAGAAAATTTCTCTGGGCAAAACCCAACAAAGAAAAAACTTTGCCTACAATGAGATGGGATAAGATTTGCCAACCCAAGAGATCTAGTGGTCTAACTATTAAAGATCCCACTGTTTTCAATGAGGCTATCTTTGCTAAGCGGGCTTGGGTGATCCTAAAGGATCAATCTTCTATTTGGGCTAACATTGTTAAAGCCGAGTATCTTAGATTGGATGACTTCTTCTGGTTCGGGCCCAAGATGTCTGCCAATGGTAGATCTATGAACATTTTCAATAATAATTGGATTTGAAATGTGGTTTGTAATTGGTCCCTACCACCTCTTCCACTTGACAGAGTGGGCATTGCTTTGGTTGGGGACTTAATAGACCAAAAATGCCTCTCTTGGGACACCCCACTTGCAGAAGATCTTTGGGCAGCTGAGCTTGTTAAAAAAATTCTATCCATCCCTATCTCACCTCAGCTGGATCATGATTAATTAATTTGGAGTAAGACTTCTTGTGGTAATTTCTCGGTCACATTTGCTTACAATTTGCTTCACCATGACCTTGAAACATCCGTAGAAGAGATAAATTTATGGTTAGATATTTGGTATGTTCCATGACCACAAAAAGTGAGATTCTTTATGTGGAAATGTGTCCACAATGCAAATGTGACGAATGACCTTTTACACAAAAGACCAAGTTCCCTTGTAGAAGACTGCATTCTTTGTAATAGTGCCCACGAGGACCCTACACACTTGTTCTTCTATTGCCCCATTCTCTAGTGCTGTCTGGCTTGCAAGTGTTGGTGGGAGAATTAAGGACTTTGGTCCTACTAATAATGCTAAAGGATGGCTTCTCCACATCAGGAAATAAAGAACCTCGAGGTTCTCTATGATCGTTAATGTATCACCTCTCGCCACCTGCACAAACTTCCTGTGGCTGATTTAGCTCACAAGAAACCATGTATTGTTCAATACCAAAATGGTTAATATAAAAGCCTCATTGGATTTTTTCTCTCTTCTGCAGAAACAATCATTGGTCATAGTTGGTAGTGTATTAAGGGATCTTCCGTCTAGGACTTTAGAGGAGATTCACGTTTGCTGGTCTTTTCCTTGGGGATTTTTTTTCAAAATCAACTTTGATGGTGCTGCTAGAGGTGTGAACGTTGCTGCTGTTGCAAGTGTTTTTTGTCGAAGTACCTCTAGCGAATTTCTTGGTGCTACTGCTTTCTATATTGGTACTATATCTAATTTGGTTGTAGAAGCTTATGGTCTTCTTGAAGGAGTTAGATTAGCAAGACATCTTAATATTATGAACCTGCTCATTGAAGGCGACTCAAGTTGTATCATCTCACTTATCAACAAACCTGCCCCCCCTTTATTCCCTGGTCCATTAAAGGGATCATTGCTGAGGTCCAAGATACTATTAGAAGTTGCTCAACAGTGATTTTCTTGCATACATATAGAGAAGGAAACCAAGTTGCTGACTACTTTGCCAACCATGCATTAGATAAATTTTCTTGTTGTTGGATTTCTACCCCCTGCTTTTTCAGCCCGAGCACGGCGCATAAGCCGTGCCTATGCTGGGCCTCACTTTGGAGCCTAGCGTGTCGTGCCTGGGTACGACCTCGCTTAGGGCACAAGCACGAAACGGCCTGCGGGCCGCACAACACGACACGCTGGCACGGCACGGCTCGCAGGCCGCCTAGCATGACCCGTGGGCACGGCATGCGAGCCCAGTCCTGGCACGCGGGTGTGAGGGACCAGCACAACACGCTTAACCGTGCATGATCCGGTTAGCCCAATTTGGCCAGTTTGGCAGAATCTGGCTAAAAAAATGGCCGTCATAGCCGGAAACTGGTCAAAACTAGCCATTGTTTTCTCAATTACGGCTAGTTGTGGCCGGATTTTTAATTAAAAAAATTATATCTTGACTAAATTTACTCTCTCAATAGCTAAAAAAGGGCTAGTTTAACGGTAAAGTTGGTCTTTTTGACAATAAGAGATGCTTATAAATATTAAACACTACTCAATTCAACCCACAACAATCTTTCAATCTCTCTTCAACATCTCTCAAGCATTCAAGTCTCAATAACTTTCTCTTTATTTAATTTTAAATTCTCAACTCTCGAGTCTGAAGGATTTGTGGATGAATATCAAGGAAGATTATTACCAGATACTGTGGAGTGTTGCATCTGCTTGAAGGATTGGTTCAATGCTGAAGATAGGATACAAGACGAGCTTGATTTGAATTTGAAGTACAGTTTGAAAATTTAGAACTTAATTTGTAAATTTTTTTATTTTCGCTCAATGTATTTGTAGTTGTATGTTTTGGGGTTATAGTTTGTAAATAACTGCAAATGATAGATATGTGCATGGGTGCCAACCTAGTTGGGATGTGCTCATACTATAATGATGCAGTTATCAACCCAAATTCTTTGTACAATTTTGATTCAATAAATAAAATGAGATTTTTTTTTTAATGTGCTCATATCGTTGTTCACTTGTATTAGTTAAGTAATATTAGTATTATAAAGTTTCTACACGTTTTATTATATAAACCTTTTAAGTTGTAAATTAACTTGTAAGTTTTTACAAGTTTTATAAGTTTAAACTTATATTTTGTTACAAGTTTTTATATTTTTTTTATAAGTTTAAAGTTATATTTTTTTATAAGCTTTTACAAGTTTTATAAATTTAAACTTATATTCTTTATAATTTTTTTTATAAATTTTAATTTATATATTTTTTTAAGTTTTTATAAATTTTAATAAGTTTATATAAGGTTTACATAAGGTGTAAATATTATTTTTCACTTAGATAGGTTTTTATATACATTTTATACGTTGTAAATAATTTCTAACTTATCAAATTTTTATATAAATATTTTAATTTTTATAAGTTGTAAATTAACTTGTAATTTCTAATTTACAAGTTTTTTAATATTTTTTTTGTACTTTTTATTATTTATTAAAAACAATTCATATTTGAGCGTAATGGGTCGGCGGGCGGCCCAGCACACCTGCCTAGCACGTGGCCCGGCACGCCCCATCCAGTGCCATGGGCTTCGTGCTGTTATGGGCCTTCGATTTATCAAAATGGAGAGGATACAGCACGGTCAAGCGCGGGAGACGGGCCGTAACAGCCCACGCTAAACGTACCGCGGGCCGTACCGTGCAGTGCTAGCCCATGTACAGGATTGGACGGTTCTTGGACGGTTCTTGGGCTTGATAGTCCTACCAATCAGTTAGCTTTGACCGAATCGGTCTATTTAGCCCAGTTCGGGTTTGTAACTAACCGTGCACGAGTTGAGTGGAGTGACGCTCAAGCCAACATCCTATTACATTGCAGGAACAGAAACCCAAACCTCGTTTCTTTTTCTTCGCTCTGTATCTCACTCTTCAACTCATTCCTCAGGCATCAATGTCGGTAGGTTTTCGTCACGAGCTCCCTCGATTTGCAGAGACCCTAATTTTGTACATATGGTTTACAGTCTCCTCAAGATTGCTAGGGCAATCAATCTCATTTCTGTTTCACCTCTTCCTCTTTTTCTTTTCTTCTGTGCTTTTGCAGATATTCGAGTACAATGGGAGTGCTTTAATTGCTATGGTGGGGAAGAACTGCTTCGCCATCGCTAGTGATCGGAGACTCGGGGTTCAGCTTCAAACCATCGCGACTGATTTCCAGAGAATTTACAAAATTCATGATAGGGTTTTCATTGGCCTTTCTGGACTGGCAACTGATGCTCAAACTCTGTAAGAACAATCTAGCTCGTTCTCTGTCTCTGTCTACTAAATTTTTTTGCTTATTGTTTGGTTTTAATCCGAAGGTATCAACGGCTCGTATTCCGTCACAAGTTGTATCAGCTTCGAGAAGAGAGGGACATGAAGCCTGAAACATTTGCCAGCCTCGTCTCTGCTATTCTTTACGAGAAAAGGTTGGTAATTAGGTTGGAATTACAGAAATTCATGCTTTTTCGTTGATAGTTGATATTTTTGTGATATATTGTATTGAATGTTCGTAATTGGAATTAGATTTGGCCTATTATTTGGTATGGTATATTTTGTTAATACTCTTTTAGCTCCGAAAATCATCGTAACTTGGAAAACTTGAATTTCTGAAAATTGTAACTGATAAATCTATTATTAGAACCTTTTTAGGTCTTTACTAGGAAATGGGATTCATTGGCTAATCTCTATTTTGAAGAAAAGTACATGTGATATTTGAGTGGGTTTTCCTTCGCAAATTCTAAAACCCATTGGCTCCGTTTGGATAGCCGGATTTGTGGGAAAATAAAGGAAATACGGCTTTCGTGTTTGGATACCCAGAAAGTGGGTCCCACAGAAAATGTTTCAGGCAAACTCCTTTGACTGCAGAAAAAGGGTCCTTTTTGTTTTTCGATAAAAAAGAAAGGAATTTGTGAGAAAGGAAAATGAAAATGTGAGGAAAAGAGCATGTTTCCCATCCTACCCTTCACCACCAAAGCTTCCTTCTTCCTGCACTTATACAATGACGGGTAAAATGGGTAGATGAAAAACTTTTCTCTTTCATTTATCAAAAATTTTCTTTCAGTCATACATTTTCCTAATACAACCAAACATCTTCTAGGAAAGTTAAATTTCACTTTCCAACATATTACTTTTTGGCATATTACTTTCACAATTAACTTTCTGGCACTCTTGGCATCCAAATGGAGCCATTAAGACAGTAACTTAAAAGAAAATGCTTTTGGATTTTTCTATTTAGCCTAAGAAAGTGTGTAACTTTATTCTCATGTAGTCTTTTGGAATGGGTATCCATTGTTACATGTACACAAACAATATGCATGTTTGGTATATTAGCCTAGAAATGTAGCACTTTATAATTATTTTGGTATAATGTTACATATTATATACAATTTTCAGTTTTGAACATGGATGTGAGTCTGCCAAACACTCCTTCATTAACAAAGTAAATACATTAACAAATTGTTATTGCTCTATATGTTGTTCGTGTTAAGTGTTTAGTTGAACTGTTGTTTTGAGATGTTGACATGGGTGTCCATCACAACCAAATGTTCATGAACTGAAGTGTCCTTGTCGTGCTGGAGTCTCTTCTTCTTCTTCTTCTTCCAACACTTTGCATATTGTACTATTAGTCTTGTTGAATATTTAACATTTCCTGTTTTATTTATCCTCTTCCTTATTTTGCTTCAATTGGTAAAGTTGTTTAAATGCGACTCTACTGTTTCCTGATGCAACTTTCACTGCATATTTTATCTTCTCTTCTTTATGCTATTTTTTAGTTGTTTTAGGAAGCAAAGGTAGTATGTAGATATAACAAGAGTCCTATTAGGTGTTAAACATGACAGATTGTAAAGAAATACAAACATGGACTTTTTGATTTGTAGATTTGGTCCATACTTCTGTCAACCAGTAATTGCTGGATTAGGAGATGAAGACAAGCCATTCATCTGCACAATGGACTCAATTGGTGCCAAGTATGTTACTCTTCTTTCCTTCTATTTTCATGTGGGTTTTGTTTAGAGATGCAAGAAAATTCTTTGGATTATAAGCAGCTTCAAATTTGTATTTGGCCTTGAAAATATTTTTCTTAATGTCATATTGTCATATATACCTTCTGCTTTATGAGTAGCTGTATATTGGCAAGTTTTTTTATCATCAGGCAAGCTTTATTTATTTATTTTGATCAGTAAAAGTATCTATTATATATATGTATTAATGGTTATTTCTGTACATAGTGTGTTTGTATATACATCAATCCCCCCAACAACAAAACATTGCTCTAAGACAGAGAATCCCAATACAAACCCCAATTACAATCAAATTCAGATTGATTGATCCCCCAAAATTCTGTGTATGTGGTTGTCCAAAAAAAGAGCAATGAGATGGTATTATTATCAATAAGCTTATGAACATCCTTTTCCAAGCCTTGGAATATTCTCTGATTTCTCTCACACCAAATAGTCCAAGAAATAGCTGCCGGGCACAAGTTCCACAAAATGTGGCTTCTTCTCCTACCTCTCCTTATATTCCTCCATCCCCAACTGGTTAAAGCTGAATTGAACTGGCAGTGCATCACCCATGTAATACACAACCTTCTATAGATGGACTCCCAAATCTTCCTGGTCACCTCACAACAAAGAAGAAGATGTGAGACCTTTCATTTACTTTTTGCTTTCCCTTTTTTTTCTTTTTTTCTTTTTTTTTATGAATAATTTCCCTACCTTCCATGTTATATCTTTTTTTTTTTTTGGAGGTTGAGGTCTTCCATCTGAATTTTATTTTTGAATTTTTTTTCTAGTGCTTTTTCAAATATTCTAGGTATAGAGCTCCAATGGACTCTTCTCAGTTAAATCCTTTTTTCCACAGGTTTCTTCCTCTATCTCTAATTTCTCCTCAACAAATTTCTTCTCGAAGAAAAAGGTCTCTTCTAAAGTAACCTTTTTCCTAAGGAATGCGTATATGGACAATATTTTGGCAATTGAAAAGTTTATCTAGAAATTGGACCATTCCTACTAAGTCTTGCTATATTAACTGTGTCAATACTGTATCATTGTTTTAAATAGCGTTGATGGTGTACGCCTCGAGACGTGTCAGTAGAAAATATTTATGAGGTGTTTAGAAATAGAAAATGGTGTGTGCATAGCACATGCCTTATGCAATGAGGCGCTAAAAAGGCCTACGCCCTACACTATTTTAACGCCTCAACTATAAAGCGTGCGTCATGTGAGTATATGTTAAAAAAAATTAGAACAACAAAGGAAAACTGCTTTTTAACCACGAATAAATTATCTTTTATATGAATTTTAGTAACAAAATGCATGTTTGCTTTTGATTATGTGGTTGTTTATTGAGCAATATGGAAGGAAAGGAACAGAAGATTATCTGAAGAGAAGGTAAATAAGTAATAAACAATTTTTAAGCTGCTTTTTCATTGGCCTTCTTTCTTGCCTAACTTTCATTGGCTAAGAGACTACTTTCTTATTGGTAGATTGGGGTCCACTCATGTTCTCATAGCAGTCTTCCTATACTATACACTCCAGCTCTGTCTAGCATTTGTTTTTCTTTTTTCTATGCAAGAGTGTATGTTAGCTTTGGCTTAAATAGTTCGTGTTCAGATTTCCTACAACTTTTCCATCTATCAAATTCTTTCACTGCTGACCAAAAATACGCTAAAGAATCAACTAACTATGAAAAAATATGTTCTTGGGATCTATCATTTATCTTATACTTAAAAAAGAATAGCGAATTCTTTTTGCCCTTTTCTGGTAGCCCTCACTAGGGAATTTTTTAAATTCACAGTTGAAGACCCCAAAACCTTCCCTCTACGAGGATAAATCTTAGAATTTTAAGAGTTCACTGAATTTTACTTCTTTAATGATTTTTCATTCACTGAATTATACTTCTTTAATATTTTTCATCATAATTTCTTCTTTTATCACATTTATTGATTTTTCATAATAGCACTTTAATTACTTTCTAATAGCTAATAAAAGATGTATTAGTTAATAATAAGAACAAGAGGAAGGCCCCTGTAGTATAGAAACTGTATTAAAAGAAGACAAAAAAAAACACATCCAGCCTGGGAAACAAAGCCATTGGTTGCCCAGGCACTTGACCATCACCCAGTAAACATGACATAGAACGTGGGGGGGGTTGGGAAGAAAACAGATGAGAAGAAGTGAAGGGAAAGAACATAGAGACAGAACTCAGAAACAGAGAGAGAGAGAGAGAGAGAGACCTGAGGGAGGCTAGATCTATGGATACAGAAGCTTAGTTGTGGAAGGGGATTCGGCAGTAATAATTTCATGGTTGAGGGAGCATAATGCTCAGGCATGGCAGTGATCATATTTAGTTCGAATGACATGTGCAGTAGCGAGTGGGATGAACATCTCGCTTTCCCATGTGCCTTGTTCAGCTAATGGAGTGGCAGATAGGTTGGCTACGAGTGGAGTTCGCAGACAGTTGCTTTTTTGTGGCATCCCTAGTGCGGATGTACTTGCAGAGTAGTTTTATTATCTATTGTATAATATCTGTTTCATTTTTATTTTTATTTGGTGTGGGCTTCTTTCCCTTGGAGAAGCCACCTTTGTACCTTTTTTTTATAATTAACGTGACCATTTCATTAATCATCAATGAAGAAGAAAATATGTACAAGAGATCACAAACTGTGTTCAAGATTCAAATCTACAAAGAAAGGAAAATAGAGCCTAGCAAAGATGTAATGCAATCTAGATAAAGTACAGAAAAGAAACAGACTGAAAAAATAAAACAGAAAACCGATTTAGCACTACGGCAATCACACTCATGCAGCCTCATCTCCATGGTTGGAGGACCCAAGTAATATGCTTCCTTTATCACCCCTTCTCTAGCCAACCTATCTGCCACCCCATTTGTCGATCTAGGAATACGTTTGAATTTTATCTCCATCCTACCTCCTAAAAACCTAATTGGACATACCAGGTGAATGAACCTCCAAGGACACCTCATATTCGGTATCATCCAAAAAATGACCGATGAAGAATCTCCCTCCACTACCATAGCCCAAAACCCCCGATCTTTGGCCTCCTTTATACCAGCCACCAAAACATGTATTTCCACCCTTATCGAATTACCCTCACCAATAGGTCCCGAGAAGATATGAATGACATTACCATGCTTGCCTCTAAAAACTCCATCTATCCCGAATAGGCCAGGGTTCCCAAAAGATGAGCCATCAAAGTTCCAACTTCATGAAACTCTCTCCAAGAGGCACACCAATTAACCCCTTTCTGGGGTATCCAAAGAGACGATAAGATGATGGTATGCCACTCTCTAATGATATCGGCAGCTGAAATACCTCTGGATTCTAGAAGAACCACCATCCACAAAGTAGTCATCAATTCTTACATGCTTTAATGATACTCTGCACACTGGAAACCTTGTCCTCAAAAATTCTCCTATTCCTTTCTCCCCAGATCATCCAAAGAACTGCCTAGAAAGAAGCTTAGTAGATCATCTTCTCCCGCTTCCCCAATATGGGAAATCTCCACTGGTCCAACAAAGATCGAACCTTCTGAGGCATAACCCAATCTATCTCCGCCCACTGAATAACAGCATCCCAAATCCTCCTAGCCACCTCATAATGTAAGAACAAGTGATCCACCGACTCACTATCCTTTCTGTACATGACACACATTTTAGGGGAGAGACCACAATTTCTCCATCTTCTTTGGAGCAAGTCACATGGTTGGATCTTGTACAGCATGGCGATCCAGACAAAAGCTTTAACCATGTGGGAGTATGAGATTTCCAAATACTTCCAGGTGAAAAAGAAACATCAAGAATACTAGGGAGCCACGAAGCACAGAAAGGAACGACTAGGCAGAGAAGAGACCATTCCTTTCAAGAACCCATATGCATGTATCAGGAATGGAGGACTCGAGGAAAACATTTTTAAGGATTCAAAGAGATTGGCTAATTCTCCCAACTCCATAAGCCTAGGATCACTTCTAAACTCTAATTTCCACTCCAAACCATGATGGGACCAGGACAAAGTGTTAGATACCAAAGAATTTCTATTCCTAACTAAATACAGAAGACAAGGGAATCTATAGGCCAAAGACAACTCCCCCCACCAAACATCCTCCTAAAAACGAATACGGGATCCATTACCCACACAGAGTTGTGAACCACAAAGAGTTTGTGTCCATATTGAACTCCCACAGTCATTTTCCCAACTGCTCCAAATTCTATACGCAAATGTTTCCCAAATTAAGTCTCCCCTCCTTGCTCTTGCACACTATAGTCCATTTCACCAGATGACTCTTTTTCCTCTCCTCTTCCCCTCCATCCATAAGAAATCCCTCTGAAGCTTCTCAATGCAAGGTTTAACAAACCGGAACCGGAGACCGGACCAATCCCGTCTGGTTCCGGTCCGGATTGGTACCAGCTGGTCCGGATTGGTACCAGCCGGTCCGGATCAGGTACAGAAAGCAAAAAAAAAATTCAGACTGTCGCCGGGCCGGAAGGACCAGCGGGACCGGTCTCCAGGATGCCGGACCGGCGGTACTGGACACCAGACCAGCGGAATCGGTGGGGCCGGTCGTCGGACCGCCGGAACCGGTCTCCGGACCGGCCGTACCGGTCGCTGGACCGCCGGAACATAACCCAGCGATACAATCCTTTGTATCGCAGGTTGGAACCGAACCACTATGGTCCGGTCCCAGCCCGAACTGGCCGGTACGGACCGGTATCGTCCGATCGGTGAAACCATGTCTCAATGTGATTAGAAACTTTCACGGGGATGCTCTTCTCCATCTTTTGAATGACAGGAGACCAGAAAGTTGATCTACATGATCAATCACTGAGAGGCAAACCTAGATAGCGAATAGGCCATTCATCTACTTGACACCCTAGGACATCCGCAAAAACCTGAATCGTAGCATGGTCCAGCTGGATCCCTCTCAAAAACC
>JAUPMG010164544.1:0-10731 GCA_031762675.1 Pachysandra terminalis | reverse complement strand
CATCACTCTCATTATTATTTAAATCACGAGACTCATCTGTGCAGTCTCGGAAACAGGATATTTCTCTTGACCAAGCTGTGATCTCGAGTCAATGTTGTGCAGGTGAAGAAGTACACGCTAGCTAAGTAGTCAAATAGTAGTGTACAGGGTGTAATAACAACAATCCAAAGTGTCAATCACAATCTCACATGAAATACAATTCATAATTTAAACAACACGAAGTGAAACCACTGAGAAGCAATCGCACAGGGTTAACTAGGCATTCATGTTTAATGTGTCAGACGTACCATTAACTGTAAGTGTATTGACCATTCCAGGTCTAACATTCATATCTTGTCATCCCATGGAAACGGGACCATGAGGAAGCACGTAAACAGTAACATCATACATGATAGAATTTGGTCGATCCTAAGTTACATGCATGGCGAATTGTGATTACTAAGGGGCATATCCCACATGTTCCATTAATTGCCATACAATACTATATTAACCAAGTCACAAGGTGAGAATTCCATCTCAATCATACTTAAGTGCATAATTCATTAATTCAAATCTCAAACCATATAAATGTGTACTTACTATTTAACATCACAATATAAGACCAATATGCTAGGTTCGGCGGACCGAACTGAGTTTTGGGGACAATTCCAGGGAACTAAATTTCGGCGCCCTCTTCGGCGCACCGAGGTCCATTTCGGCCCGCCGAACAAGACTCGGCGACCTGTTCGACAAGCCGAATAGTCTGCCTGCAGCCCAGAAAGTGTTCGGCGCACCGAAGAGGCCGCCAAACGTCACGAACAGCCCAAAGTCAAGGGGGTTTTCTCCCCAATTGGAAATACAACCAAAGAGGAAACAATACGCATGGATTTGTCACCCCAAAATCCAACAATAATCATCCTAAAAACATGCTACCATCAAACATTTTAGATCAAGGTATTTAACTAAATCATAAACATTCAAAGTCATGTACATTCAATTTAAAATTAATTTATCTAACAAACCATTCTCTAACATGAAAATAACTACATTTCTACAACTAAACATTCAAATCATTCATTAACCATCAAAACCCATTCAGGAACTTGAAAAATATGGAAATGTGTAGAAATCTAAGAATAAACCTAATTACATTCATGAATTTATCACTTACCTCATCAAACCAATTAAAATTCCAACACAAAACTAGCAAAAGCAAGCCTTTCTCTTACACTTTCTCCAAGATCTCAAAACCAAGCAAACAAAACCAAAATGAGATCAAAGACATGAGATTCTCTCATTCTCTCTCATTCAAACCTATTACATGCCATGTGGCACAATCCAAGACATTCAATGTCAACCACTCAAATCTAAGCCTTTAAATCATAACCACTCCAACCAATCAAATCTAGACCATCCAAACACAATCACTTAAATCTGAACCATACACCTCATCCAACAATTTAAATTACAACAATGCCATTAGCTCAACATAAAGGACAAACTACTATACACAACACAAGACCAAACAATCATTACAAGCACTATCGCGTGGTCGGATCTAATCCGATTGGCGATCAAAACAAAAGGAAGAATCATCACAAGGTTTAAGACATAAAAATACATAAATCAAATTATTAAAGCTGGTAAAATATTTTATTTCTTATTTAATTACTAAATTGAATTATCTGGCCCATTCTGCTTCTTAAGTTAAATCTAGCTGACTTGATCAGTTTTAGTGATTTAAGAAAATCTCTAGTGTCTTATGAAATTAATGATTTTAAGTTTTCTAACCAAATAAATTAGTAAAAGTAAATTATTAATTCGTCAAATTACCAATTTACCTTAAGATCTTAAGTTATATTTTTAGGGATTTTTCTGGTTATTACAGTTCTATAATATGATTTGAGTCTCTCATTGCTTGGCTTACTGAACTCTTCGTTTTTCATTTTCTATATTGAAAGTAAGAGCATGAACTGTTTACATTTGAGGATATTATACACCATTCTCATTATAGCCAACAATGGAAGTTTTTGTAAGGGATTGGATGATCAAAGCTGTATGGCTTATGGCAACTCCCTTTGGTCTTCCAGTGGTTCCTGAATCCAAGAAAGCATTGGACGATCAAAGCTGTACAAATTCTGAGAATAGTTATAAGAAAGTAAAATATAAAATCAATCAACCAATTAATAAAATCACTTCTGAATTAGAATCATGAATCATGTTTCACCAAATTGACAAAGATTCGAGATAAGGAGGATATAATAAAGTTCCCTTTATAAGAAGGATTTTTGAAAGAATTAATGTACATATGAGAACAATACCCTCTGGTGTCCAAAGATAATTGAGTGATAGGGATCCTGAAGAAGGCTTTTTAAGGGCTTTTGTAGTTAACACTGGAAAATGAAAGAATACATTAATATAATGTGAGTGAAAAAAAATTCCTTCATAACAAAGGCATACAACCCAAATATATACCTTCATCAAACTTTTCGATCAAACGTTCACTTTGTATCATCCCCTGCTTACGGTGGATTTCAACAATAATTCTGTGATTCCAGATCCTTAAGAAAGAGATAGAAGGGAAACTTTACATGTTCAAGATAATTTAAGGTTTACCATTGATTGTTTGCATGATAGTCTACAAACCACACAAGTACTAACAGTAGCTCCACTTAATATAAGGTTTACTTGTTCAAATGGCTTTGCATTTTCAAACTATAATTTCACAACTGTTGGAAATTTATCATGCCACTACTAAATATAAAGCATTTAGGTTGTTGTATACATTACCCAGCAATTGTAACATTACAGAGCATCCAGTTACCTCACTTATCTAATTACCATGTGGGTAAGATCCATGATAGTACCATGGACAGGCAATGCCACCAACTACAAAAGTAATTGTGGTAAAGGAAATACCCATTCAAATTGGGAAAAATACATAACCACATTAAAAAATCCTACCAATAGAAAAACTTAACAAGCACAATAGCAGGAAACTTCCTATTTTTCAATTAAAAAAAAAACTGTAAGTTAGGAGCTTCCTACCGTGAAATCTTTAGCAACTTCACGTCTTAATCCAAATCCAAATTCCGACTCTGAGGTTTCGCCATTATATTTTGGCCTAGTTAGGAGCTTTACTGAAGTTCTGGGTTAAAGTGATCTAGACTAACATGCTATGGTTGAACTATCTAAGGCATGGCTCACCCAATTGAATGATCTTGTACATTATCATATTTTTCCTGCTAAAAATTATAATTCAAAATAAAACAGGGTAGGCAAGCTTAACAAATATAAGCAAATAGTGGAGAAAATAAAAGTTTCTACCTTTTTGGAGGAAAATGACAGTAATTATATTACAGCATATACGGCTAACCTGTAACATAGGTGATAGGTCAACCAACTTCTCTTTCAAGTGGAAGCATCTTAAAAACCTCTAGGAATTAGACAAAGGAAGACTTGCATCAAAATGCAAGAACATTCTAATTGCAAAAGCTACAATGTAGTACTACCATATAGTCACAGTAGTCTGTAGAGATACCTTGCGATCAATGATCAGATACAAAGTGAACCCATATCAGGTGACTCTACTTCAGGTCAAATGCCAAGTGCACCCATATCTCGGTAGAAAAAGGAGTAAAAGAAGCTTTCAAATCAAATAGTAACTTTTACATGGAATGAGATAACAAAAGGAGACACCATAACCTTGTACTGAAGTTGACTCAAGTTAGATGGCAGAAAAAAAACTTACACTCATGAAGCCAATATCTTCTTCTCTATGTGCCCACCCTCCCCATCATTTGGAGCATACTTTCCATTTTCATTCTACAAAAGAAGAGATCAATTAGACCATTAAACATGGTGATTAAATGCAAAGAAAGAAAAGACATGAAAAAATCACCTTAAGAGGGAAGATGATTTGATAGAGAGGAAACACAAACACAGAGAAAGAAAAGACATGAAAAACTCACCTCAAGCTTCACATGGAAATACACATACACAAAAATAAAAAATAAAAAAATAAGGAAAAATCAAATCAAATAAAGAAAAAAGGAAAAGCCAGATACAGAAAACCATATTAAAACCTAACCTAAAGCACCAAATCAAAAATAAACAAAGGAAAAACCAAAACGTACTAAACTATCTACACCATTCACAAGCAATAATTATAAACATCTCCAAACTAGAAACCTCCACCAACATACATCAAATCCAAGATAACATTAATGTCCAGTTTTGCTGTTCCAAGTGAAAGCAAACTATAAACTCGGATATAGGAAGAAAAAAAATCTTATATTAATAGTAGAAGATGATTGATTGAAATCAATTGTGTATTCGAAAGAAAGATTACATCTTAATTTATACAAGTATTCTCCCAATCTAGATCCTATTCTAATGCCTATGAATTAGCAGTTACCTTTACAAGAATGATAGTATCAATATACAGCATATACATTCCTATTTTAATGTTTAACGTCTTCAACACTCCCCCACAAGTTGGAGTGTATGTTAATAACACCCAACTTGTCAAGTAGCACCTCAAACTGTGACGAACTCAATGCCTTGGTAAATAGATCTGCAGGTTGATCATTGGTCTGTATATGAACTGCTTTAATCAGGCCTTCTTTAACTTTCTCACGAACTAAGTGACAATCAATTTCGATGTGCTTCGTTCGTTCATGAAAGACCGGGTTTGATGCAATGTGAAGAGCAGCCTGTTTGTCGCCAAACAACGTGACTGGCTGAGCATGCTTGATTCCCAAGTATTTCAAGACATTCTTCAACCAAGTAACTTCGCAACACGTAATGGCCATAGAGCGATATTTTGCCTCAGCAGTTGATCTAACTACCGTTGTTTGCTTCTTTGTTTTCCAGGAAATAGGTGATTTTCCAAGAAATATGCAGTAGCCTGCTATAGATCTCCTTGTGTCTCTGCAGCGGGCCCAATCTGCATCACAAAAGGCCTTTAATTGGAGTGTGCTTGTGGAGGATAATATAATACCTTGTCCTGGTGTTTGCTTCAAGTATCTAAGTACTTTGTATGCTACCTCAAGATGTGGTACACGTGGTTTATCCATGAATTGACTTAGAATGCGAACTGCATAAACCAAGTCTGGTCTAGTGATGGTTAGGTAGATCAGTCTTCCTACAAGACGTCTATAGGATGAAGGATCAGTCAGGAGATCTCCATCGGATTATGTGAGAGCCAAGTTTTGTTCTATTGGGAACCTTGCTGGTTTAGCTCCTAGAAAACCGGTATCTTCCAATATCTCCAACGCATACTTCCTTTAAGAGAGAGAGAGAGATGCCTTTCGAAGATCTTGCCACTTCTATGCCCAAGAAGTATTTGAGTTGGCCAAGATCCTTAAGCTTGAATTGCTTGGATAAGAACTCTTTTGCATCTTCAATATGTTGTAGATTGTTGCCTGCTATAATTACATCATCAACATATGCCAGTATTGTCGTGATACTGCCTTTGTGGGATCGGACAAACAATGAATAGTCTGCTTTTGATTGCTTAAAACCAGCAGCTTTGAGAGCTGAAGAGAGTTTCAGAAATCATTGCCTGGAAGCTTGTTTTAAACCTCATAAGGACTTGTTCAGTTTGCACACGCGAGTGTCCCCCTTTCGTCCGAAACCAAGAGGAAGAGACATGTACACATCTTCATCGAGATCACCATGTAGAAAGGCATTGTTGACGTCAAGCTGGTGTAGGTGCCAGTCTTGAATGGCAACAATACTGAGGAGGACACATACAGTGACCAGTTTGGCAACTGGGGAAAAAGTCTCTTGATAGTCAAGCCCTTCAATCTGGCTGTACCCTTTGGCAACCAAACGAGTCTTGTAACGCTCGATGGTTTCATCAGGCTTGAGCTTGACTTTGTACACCCATTTACAACCGATAGGTTTCTTGCGGGAGGAAGAGGCATGAGTGTCCATGTATGATTTTCTTGCAGCGCTTGAATTTCACTATGCATGGCAGTAAGCCATTCAGGATGTTTCATGACCTGCAAGAAGCTAGTCGGTTCTTTAATAACGATTAATGATGTAGCATAGGTTTTATAAGAGAGGGATAACTTGTCATATGAAAGAACGTTGGAAAGAGGGTATGATATACCTTGTGTGGTGACCACGTTACAGACTGATGACGGGGCCAGACCTTGATGGGAGGGTTGCTTCTACATGGAAATTTTGAAGGAATGTGGGTCTTTTGGTGGGGCGGGTGGAGTGCCAATGGGTAGCTGGTGTGGAAGAAACAGGTGGAGAAGAAGAATCGGTTGTAGCAAGTTCGTGAGGTGCTGGAGAAGAAGAGGTAGGTGACATGATGGGGCTTTGAGGGTGGGTGTGATAGGGTCATCATAAAAAGTGAAGACTATGGAAGTAGGGAGTAAGAGACTTTCACTAGCAGTGGAAGTATGTTTAAAAGGGAATTCAGTCTAGAAGAAGGTGACATCTCGGGATACAAATACCTTACGAAGTTCAAGATCATAGACGCGGTAGCCCTTTTTGCCATAGGGGTAACCGAGAAAAATACAGCAGGTTGCACGTGCATCAAACTTGGATGGTTTTTGGCTATGAGTAGAAGCAAAACATAAACATCCAAAAACTCTTAATGTGAGTAAGTGAATGTGAGATTGAACAACCGCTCATAAGGTGTTTTCCCTTGCAAAACAGGTGTGGGTGTGCAATTATGAGATATGTCGCAGTTAAGATGGCATCACCCCAAAAATGTTTAGGGAGATAGGCTTGAAAGAGTAAGGCTTGTACCATGTTTAGCAAATGTCTATGTTTGCGTTCAACCACCCCGTTTTGCAGTGGGGTGTTGATACAACTGGTTTAGTGGATAATGCCTTTGAGCGAATAATATGCATCGAGTGTGAACTCAGGACCATTATCACTACGCACAATTTTGACCTTTGAAGAAAATTGGGTTTCAACCATATTGATGAAATTAGTTAGGTGAGTTTGAGTTTCTGATTTGTGACTCATCAAGTATACCCATGTACACCTAGTAAAATCATCAACGATGGTAAGAAAATACCGAGCCTCAGAAATGAAAGCAATGTGATAACCTCCCCAAATATCAACATGTAACATTTCAAAAGATGACTTGCTAGAAATTTTACTCAAAGAAAATGGAGATCTGGTTTGTTTAGCTAAAGGACAAACTAAACAATTGTTGGCATCACAAAATTTATTCTTACCAAAAAAAGGGAATAAAAAAGACACTTTATTTGAAGGATGCCCAAGGCGTTGGTGCCAAGGATGGGAGGAAGCAGCTGAATTGCAAGACATTTTCTGAGGTGGATCAAGGTAGTAGAGACCCTCTCGTTCAGTTCCCGTCCCAATCACCTTCCGTAGGTCCTGTATCACACAGAAATGGGTAAGAAACATAGTAATACAAAGGGAATGATGGGTAAATTTGCTAATATAAATGAGGTTTAAGTGAAAAGTCGGGACACATAAATCATTATCAAGAACCAAACTATGAGAGAACACAACTTGACCAATATGTGTAACGTTGGCAACTGGTAATTCCACTACTTTATTTTTAACAGTTTGCCAAGTTGTAAGCAATCCAAGACTTCAAACGATGTGATCAGCTGCCCCACTATCAAGAATCCATATGGCTTTCTTATCTTGAAAAAAAGAGCAAAAAGCCTTACCTGAAAGTTCATCATGGGTTGAGAAATTACCAACATGATTAATCATGGAGGGCTTGTTCTTACTGAGCATGTGTAGAATTTGTTGGCACTGCTCTTGGGTAAAGGGGAATGAATTAGAAGTATCCCTCTTCTCGATTTGTTGTGGGGCCGCAATGTGATGGCCTTGATGGTCTAATTCTACCCTCTTGAGTTTTCGACAAAACTCAATCGTGTGACATTTTCATTCACAATGGGTGCATTTCAAATGTGCTCAGCAGTTTTCAACATTATGACCAACTTTGTCACATTTTCCACATTTATAATTTCCACCTTTCTTGCTTGGATCTCTGACCGCAAAGACTGTTGTCTCACATTGAGTCGTGCCCTTTCCAGTAGACACATCTCACTGTCGTTCATGTCTACGTACGAGGGAATAAATCTTGCTGACCTTAGGTAAATGATCCATCATCAAGATCTGCCCGCATACCGTAACAAAGGATTCGCTTAGTCCCATGAGAAACTTTATGATTTTCTGTGTTTCTCGATAGGATAACTCTTCCTTCCTTGTTCCACAATGACAGGCTGGGATAGGGCAAAGAGCATCCCTCTAGTCCCACAATCCTTTGAGCTTGGTAAAATAGGAGCCAACAGACATTGTCCCTGAATACAATTATGTATTTCATTTTCAATATGAAAAAGTTGAACGCTGTTTACCTAAAAGAAACGTTCACGTAGTTCATTCCAGACTGCTTGAACTCCATCACAATAGATTACACTGGCAGCAATCTCCATAGAGATCGAACTTAATAACCATGTCTTGACTAGGTTGTCGCAACGGATCCACTGTTGCAGTTCATCGACAGCATCGTTGCTTGTTTGTTTTATTGACCCATCGACAAGACCATATTTGTTCTTGACCGTTAAAGCCATAGTCATGGAATGACTCCATGTGCTATAGTTATCTTCCGTGAGAGGCCGTGATACAAGAACCAACCCAGGCTGATCTGAATGATGAAGATACAATGGGTGATTGGGGTTGTCGAGTTTAGACACCATGCTCGATTGAGTTGGCCTCTCTGTGTTGTTGTTGTCTCCCATGGTGACGGCTAGGGTTTGAAGTTTTTCCTATCTTTCCCAATTGATACCATAATAGTAGAAGATGATTGATTGAAATCAATTGTGTATTCAAAAGAAAGATTACATCTTAATTTATACAAGTATTCTCCCAATCTAGATCATATTCTAGTGCCTATGAATTAGCAGCTACCTTTACAAGAATGGTAGTATCAATATACATCATATACATTCCTATTTTAATGTTTAAATTCTTCAACATATAAAGCTAATTTTACCTCCAAAGAATCAATCAAGAACAATGATCAAATGTGTTTCTCAATAATTCAGAAATACTTAAATCAGTAAACTGATCAAGAACAATTTTCAATCAAGAAAATATGAAATCAGCAGAACAGAAACCCTAGATTGTTGTTTGTGACGATTTGAAAGGGAAAGAACCAAAAAGGAAGTGAAATAGCTCGTTAGATTGAGATCAAAACCCTTCGGGATTAACTCGTTAGATTGAGATCAAAATCCTCGCATCTAGATCTGTGCTTAGCTACCGAATCTCGCCAGAGACATGCTCGAAAACGATCGATTGACCTTATAACTTCATGTTGACGACGACGAATTTAGTATCTTAGAAAAAAATTAAAATAAACTCAATCAATAGCCGTAGAAACACCAAGTCGCATGAATTTTATAAATATTTCATCGATTGATTCAATTAAGTTACTAAATGAAAAAAAAAAAACGGAGCAGAGATCTTAAGAATGCAATCGTTGAAAAGGCAGAAATTGAAAACAGAAGCAAAAATTTTATAGATTTTTCATCGATTGATTCAATTAAGTTACTAGAAAAAAAAAAAAAAAAAAAAGTAGATCAGAAACCCCAACCTTTGAGTCGCTTTCTTGAGATCGACGACATAGATTTCCTCAGTGAATCCAAGTTTCTGGACATAGTAAAAACAAATAGGGGTAGGGTTAGGAGTAGGGTTTCGAATGATCCGATCGGACAAGGGAGGACAAACGAGATTAAAGGTGTGTAATGATGACCTGGGAGCGATATTGCACTGAAAAACGAGACCGACTTTCTTCGTGACCTCTTTACCGACGTCGGTGGCGAGGTGGAGCTTCATCTGGTCGAGCAGGGCAGCAGATTTTAGCTGAGTGGAGTCTGCCATTGTTTCCCGCTAGAATACGCAGGAACGTATGAGAAGAAGAGACCATCTGTTGTGCGATTTAGAGCGAATTATGCAGGCGATCAATTTAGACCGCCTATATATAATGGTTTGAGAGGTTGTTCAACTCGACCGCCCCCTACTTCCCATTATTTTTGTAGTGTAATTAGCCTGAGATAGGTTTTGGACACGTGGCATTCTCCTATAAGTTGTTTTTCAAAAAAGATCACTTCTTCAATAAGTTTTCTTTTTTGATAATAAGGACGGTCAGATGTCTCTGAACTGTTTCAAATATCACATTTTTGTCAAACGGTCTAATCAACATGCAACAGTTATTGATAATTAACACGTGAAAAACAGTTGTATAACAAGTAACAGCTTTATTGAATAATTCAGTATATAGGGTAATACCCAATAAATATATACACGCATGCTAAAGATAACGCCACGTATTTGGTGGGATTAATTAAACTACACGATCCCTAATAGCATAGTTATTTCTATAGTAAGCTCCGCTTCTTAACTGAAGTACATTAGGCAACGCATTTGTCAAAAGTGGCTAGTCCCACTTATGTCTTAGTGTGGACCCCACAACCACCCAATCAATGGTTTATGGACAAAGCCGAATTAGCAGTTTTCAACTACGACCACACTCTCTCTCTCTCTCTCTCTCCCTTGCGTTTGCTACTGGTTTCTACAGTGAAGAGAAAAATGGGAGATTGGGTATTGATTGCAGTAGTAACTTCATGTGTTGTGATTCTCTTATCATGGGTTTGGGGAGTTCTGAACTGGGTATGGTTGAAACCAAAGAAGCTTGAGAGATCTCTGAGGGAACAGGGCATCATGGGTCACTCTTACAGGTTTTTGTAT
>JAUPMG010164533.1:0-10731 GCA_031762675.1 Pachysandra terminalis | reverse complement strand
TTGTTTGCCTCAACACATTCCCCCATTTATGCTCTTGCCATGCTGCTTCACTTATGTATGATGTTATCAAGATGACCTAGAATTAAATAAAAATAAATTTAAAAAAAAAGGAAAGAAAAAAAGAAAAAAGATGGCATTGAGTTTATTGGTATTAATTTTTGACACTGGCAAACATTTCTATGCAGTTGTAAACAGTTCTTGAAGATTGCTGAAGATATTGATGTTCTAAGAAATGTGGCTTTTGAAGATACAACCCAACTATTTGTGTATGGAACTCTGCCGCAGATAGTTGTCTTCTTGGATAGTTGTGCATCTGCTGGAAATGAGATAGCTCATTTCTTGCTAACTACAAAGGTAATCGTCTCCTTTATTTTATTTCTTTTAGTTTTGATGCATGGCCCTTCTCCTGTATGAACATTAAGAAGGGAAAAAATTATTGGAATCAACTTGTCATCTTAGCTAAGACAACCATCTTTGGATGCGTGTGTAATCAAATGCTAGGACAATCACTGATGACTGGGTCAGTGTTGTTAAAGCAGCGGGATTTAAGGATAAAGTGTGAGGGCTAGGTATCAAGTCCAAAGTGGTGCCATGTAATATAGAAATATCCTGGTTTCCTTGTTGACATTATCCTTGTCAGGTTCATACAACTATGATTTGTCTTGCATTTAAAAGTGGCTGGGACTCAACATCCATAGGTTCCATTAAAAGATCGTGTGCTAAATATAAGCTTGATCACCTATGATCTTAGCCCTTTGTTTACTGTTTGCATTTGGGTGGCATAAAAGTACGCTTAGACCTTTTTCTCATGAGTGGGATTTGTTTAGTGGTGGGTCCCATGGTGTAAAGGTAGGTCAGTCCCGAGTTGGATCGTCTGAATGAACTCGAGATCGGCCCAATCCGAGACATGATCCAGTCCCGATGCATAAAAAATTAGATTTAAGTTCAACTTGGTCCGAAACCGAGATAACTCGTCCAATGCGGATGATTTATCTCAGGATCACCGAGTCATATCGGAAGATCCAACACAGATTGTCTGATACACGTGAATTTTTAAGTGGTCATGTGACCATATTTGAAAGTTCACATTTTAAGAAGTATGGACCTTATTTGATACTTATGCCTAATCAAATACTCGAACTTCAATATTACTTCATTGAATATCACATGTTAATTAGCAATTATTCATCAATGTTTATACATAACTGTTTTGTAATTGTTGATTATATTAGCATTTTTCTATTACTTATATAAATATAATTAAGGTTAATTTGCATATTTTGATTTTGGCGAATGCGTGCTTATAACAACACGTTATGTAAAATGGTTTTTAATAAATTTTTAGAAACTTATTTAAACTAATTTTTAAGTATTTATATTTTTATAATTTTTCTGATTTTTTTTAAAACTTTTACCTGAGACATGATCTGGATCGGCCGATCCTGAGTTAAATCACCGATCCAACTCGGTATTGGATCAGGACAATCCCGATCAAATACCGAGTCTTTACCCCATGGTGAGTCTAGACTCCAGAATATCAAATGAACTTGTACATAAGTATGGATTTGTGAGATATGGAGATTGAAGACAAGAGTTTAATAGCTTTTGTCTGAGATATACTCGGGAAAGATTGCTTGGTGTCTGGAAGCTGAGCAAATTAATGTTAAAGAGGTGAGAAATGGTTGTACTGCTGTTTCTGTAAGGCCAGGTTTGGTAGAACAAAGAGATGAAGGAGGTTTGCTTTATCAAATACATTTAGATGGATTTCTGTCTTTCAGCGTGTTTGGCATTGCTTCTTTGAAGGATAAGTGATTCCTTTTAAAATTGATTTTTATGAATCAACTTTATAAGAACTGTCTCAAAGCGTTGCTTCTTTGAAGGATAAGTGATTCTTTTTAAAATTGATTCTTATGAAGCAACTTTATAAGAACTGCTTCAAAGGAATAAAAGATGTTTGATATAAATACCTATTGAAAAAGCGCTTCCAAGTCAGATTTGTGAGAAGTTTGTGTAGAGAGGCATATTAAAAGTCTTAAGAGAGACATTGGTTTAACCATTTGACATATTTCATTAAAACCTTAAACTAATTCCCGCAAATGTGATTTCAGAAATGGGAACTAGTAGCTTCAAAAAAATCAACGTTCGGATGAAGTTATTCTCGTGGAGTTGCTTTTCACTTGGGTTTACCAAATGCGTACTTGTTTATTTCAAGCGTTTATGGACTCGTTTAGGGACTGCAGAAGCAATGCCAAACATCCCTTTTTTCCTTTTCTATGATAGCTTTGTAATTTCTGACTTAATGCATGCAGATGATTTCTTCTTCTTTGTGAGATCAAAGGCTAAGGAGTGTCAAGTAAGCACTGTATTATTTTATAAATTACTATAATAACAAAAAGAAAAAGAAAAAAACTATACATATTAAGCCTGTATAAAAATACTAAAAATAAAAATATTTCAATAAAACACCCAAAATTTTGATGCAAAATTATCACTGCACTTTTTTCACAACTTAATTTCTTTTTTCGTCTGTTATTTCCTCGAAAAATTTGAAATTTGGATTTCGTTAGTGTCTACGAAATCGTTGAATTTTCCTATATTAAAATGAGTCAAATGCATAGTTTTAAATTTCACCGAAATTTCGGTTTCGGATATGGCATCCGAAATGCGAGCTCTTATTTCGGCCTGAATTATTTGGTCGAAAAAGTGAGCGAAATTGCTTAAATTTTGGCCAAATAATTTCACTTTGGCCAAACTTATTTAAAGTAAAAAAAAATGCATTTAAACTCTATAAATAGCCAAATTATCATTCTTTTCACCAAAAAGATGTTTTTCACCGAAATCTTTGGGAGAAATAATTTCTAGAATCATGTTTAAAGTAAAAAAAAAATAGTAAAAAAATACATTTAAACTCTATAAATAGACAAATTTTTATTCTTTTGACCAAAAAAATATTTTTTCACCGAAATCTTTGGGGTATTATTATGGACGAGTTGATATTTGGGTACACTATTTTATTAATTATTATATATAATAGATATTATTACTAATTATTTTTTTCTTTTGCTTATGCAGGTACACAAATGAATTTCGTACCTGCATAAAGTGAAGGAAATCAAGAAATAAAATTTAAAATTTCAATTTAAAGTAACTTGTATACATTGTTTTTTTTAGATGTTAGAATTTGAATCCAATATATTTTGGATACTTATATACTTTTTTGGATGTTATAACATAAATGTTGTATTTATTAGTTGTAAACTTTTGTATTATTTCACATTATTAATCAAAATATTATTATTTTTTTTTTTCAAAATTTGTATGTTCATTATATATTTTAATGAGTATACCACTTTTTATTGAACAACTTTATTTTTTATATTTTAGAAGTTATTACTTAGTAGTTATTAAAAAAAGAAATTAAAAAAAAATTGGTTAAAATTAAGTATATATTAAATACTTTAAAGTAAAAAAAAATTAAAATTATTCCCACAAAATTTCATATCAAAATTTCGCAAATTTTCACAAAATAAAACGCTTTTTAATTCGTTTGATTATTTTAATAAAAAAAATGTCTTTCATCGAAATTTCGGATATTTCGATTGCGTTTGAACATCCGAAATCTTGGAAATTTCCGAAATTTGAAAGTATGGTCAAAATGCAGCAGCCGCCTAAAACTTTTGAGGGACATAGAAGTACTGTTACCAAATTACAGGGCTATTCCAGCAATTAGCCATTGAAAATAAATAACGATCGTGACTACTCGTCCAATCTCATTCCGATAATCTAGTTCTGAACTCGAAACGTGACTTGACAAGACAAGTCTGTAGTCAATGATATCGTGCTCCTGGTTACACCATAATATCATAAAACGGCAACATTCTTCCTCGGATCTAACGAACCAAAACGGCTAGATCATATTGGAAGATCTTGACCAACATGTTTCGAATCGTTCCACTGATCTTATCCGTTCATTGATCTGACCTTGAAAGAAATTTCTCTCTTCTCGGTGGGACCCACTAGAATACAACGAGAGGGATGACGTAACAATCTTACACTGATGACGTATAGTTATTGGTAGGGCAGTAGGGTGGTCCCCAATCATTGATATGGACGGTCAATGTGAAGGATAACACGTGTCGGTCAATTTAAGATCTATGTGGTTGTCCAGCTTGCCGACACTTTTGTTTTCCGAAGATTGGAAAGCGACATCTGAGGGAGAGGGTAAGGATTTTATCCGGTGCAATGCCCTTGTATGGTATCGTACATGAGCGGATTGGCCTATGAATTTTGAGCTTGGTCTCTAAGCTTAGCTTGCTTTTAAGCACACATATCATATTTTGGGCTGGAGTTGAGCAATCTGATAAAGTCCGACCCTATCACCTATATGTTAAATTAAATAAAATATCATCTATCAAAAAAAAAAAAAATATTAGATGAAGTATCTTTATCTATATTTATACTACTATTAAAAGTAAATTGTAATCTTAAGATATTTTCGGTACATTGTTTTTAGATTAAAATGTTGAAAAATTAGTACATAAAATTAAAAGAATGACAAAAAAGTTTTCGAAATTGACTGAAGCGTGCAACTTAATGCACTGTCCTTAAAACTAAAATTCGACCTCCCTAGGAACTCTCCCAATGTAGCAAGTATATAGAACGTTTGGTCTCCCAGATATGACAACTGTCTCAAGTGTGGTAGGCTGCAACGACACACCTACTGGATTGCGAACTTGATTAGATGTACCACTCGACAAATATTAGAAAACACTTAAGAGAACACTTGAAAAATCTGAAGAATTTTTCTATGTTTTACAAACTGATTTGGATCTCTATTTATAGAGAAAATTACACCCTTTCGAAAAGACACAGTCCAAATAAAGTGTTGATTCATAATACACCATTTTGAAAAGACACAACCCAAAGAAAGTGTTGTTTCATAATGAAAAGGTTTAAAATCAAATAAGATGACTTTGAAAACAAGGTGACTCTTAGAAACAAACATGACTCTTGGAATTTTTAATTACATTAAAATATTAATAAAATACAATATATTAACAAATTACAACAATCCCCCATATAATTAAAAATTCAAACAAAAATCTGTCGAGTGATCAAAAGAAAGATGTGCATTGATGCAGATGTCTTCTGAACTTGAATCTGCACTTGGGATTTACAAGTTGAGTCTAGAGAGGCAAGGTGAACTAAGATCTTGAACCAAACCTCTTTTGTCTAAACTAGCAATCCTGCAATCCACACACCATTCCACCATCATCTGGTTCACGCGATTAGGCACGTTACGGCCTTGCGCCCTACCTGTACATTCATGAGTGCTATTAGAGAATTAACCCAATGCTCAACAAAGTGGCCCCACTTCACACTCATATAGGTTATCCATTAAGTGTGTAACTGCAATTAAACACATTGTCCTTTAGGATCATCGAATCATTAAGAGTCGTAGACTCAACCTAACAACATTGCAGTTAACACCATCTGATTTATATAATAGGGAGGGAAGTGATAGTGCTCTCCAAACTACTCAGTGACTTGTTATTATCACATTGAACCTACTTCATGGGATCTCCATTCACATAGGTTGGGTTTCTATCACTAGTAGCTTATTACATGGGTTTTAATCCCATCCCCCTCAATGTATCATGGACTAATTTTCTTGAGAGTCCCTTTGTCAAAGGATCAACTAGATTTTTCTCAGATCTCACAAAGTCTAAAGTGATGACTCCATCACTTAGCAACTGCCTCACAATATTGTGTCTTAAGCGAATATGCCTTTTTTTCCCATTATATACTTTGTTGCTCGAGCTATGGCTGCCTGACAATCACAATGTAATGGTACTAAAGGGACATGGTTAGTCCATAAAGGTATATCTCTCAACAAATTTCTAAGCCATTCAGCTTCTACACCAGCCAATTCCAAAGCAATGAACTCAGATTCAATTGTTGATTTGGCACTACATGTTTGCTTGAATGACTACCAAGATATTGCTCCACCTCTCAAGGTGAATAAATAGCCACTGGTGGAATTGATCTCATCATTTCTAGTAATCCAATTGGCATCTGTGTATCCCTTTAGGACTGTTGGGTATCCTTCATAATGAAGTCCCAATCAATTATACCTTTCAAGTATCTCAATATTCTAGATTATGCAGTCCAATGATCACTGCTAGAATTATGAGTATATCTACTCAATCTATTAACTGCATAAACAATATCAGGATGAGTACAATTCATCAAATACATTAAACTACCAATTGTCCTAGCATAATCGATTTGGGATACAATAATACATTTATTCTTCTTTAACTGAATATTATAATCATAAGGTATAGAAACAGAAACACAATCATAATGATTAAACTTTTTAAGCACTTTCTCAACATAATGTGGTTGTGATAATGTAGATCCATTAGAAGTGTGAGTAATTTTAGTAACCAAAATAACACTAGCCACTCCTAAGTTTTTCATGTCAAACTTTAGAAGATAAAAACTTCTTAGTATTATTCACAACTTGCAAATCAGAACAAAAAACCAACATGTCATCAACGTATAACATAAGATAACACAAGAACTCTCAGTAACTTTACTATATACACATTTATCAGATTCATTAATAGTAAAGCCATTTAATACTAGTGTAGTGTGTTATCAAACTTTTCATAACATTGTTTTGGAGCCTGTTTTAAGCAATAAATAGATTTAACCAGTTTACACACTTTATGTTCTTTTTCTTAAAGTCACGAAGACCAACTTTAGCTAAGCACCCCCCACACTTTCAACAAATTTCAGATGTGGTGGATAATGTTTCCATGACTCATAAGGTGTTTTTTCAAATTTCTGATGTGAAATTCTATTAGGGATGTAATATGTAGAAAGTATAGCTTCCCCCCACAAGTTAGAAGGTAAACCAGAAATTAATAGCATAGCATTCATCAACAAATGCGACAAAATATCCATTTCCAGATCTACTCATAGTATTTTTTAAATCTCCCAAATCACTATGAACTAAAGATAAAAGTTCTAATTCTCTTTCTACTAACTTGAATGATTTTTTTTACAAAACTTTGCCTCAACACACGATTTATATTTAGGATGTTCTAGATTAGAAAGATCATGTATAAGTCCTAATTGTTTCATGTGTTTCATGGATGCAAAGTTAACTTGACCTAACCTACCATGGCATACATAAATTGATTCAGATTAGTAAGCAAAAGTAGAATCAACTTTATTATCAATCAAAACATTCAAAACAAACAACCCATCATTACAATATCCCTTACCTACAAATTCTCCATTCTTAGACATAACTAGTTTATTAGAATCAAAGCTAACTTCATCCCGGCTTTCATGAGACGAGAACCAGATACCAGATTTCTCCTTATATCCGGAACATAGAGCACATCACTCATTGAGAATGTCTTTCCAGAAGTGAGTTTAACCAGAATTCAGAACTGTCCATTTTCCCACAACGGGAGAGGACCTTGTATTTCCTATGTAGACCATTTCACCTTCTATTGTATTGTAAGAAGTGAACATGTCTCTTTCACTACAAATATGTCTAGTAGCCCCAGTGTCTACAATCTACTCTCTTGAAGATCAGATTCACTTCAGAGATTACAACAATAATGACATCTGCTTTAGCCAAATTAGTTTGAGGCTTTGCAGGTTGAAACTCTTTCCCCTTTCTTTTCTTGTATTTAGAAGTAATGTGTCACATCTTTCCACAAACAAAACAAGGACCTCTCTTCCTTTTAAATTCTTCATTGTGATAGTTGAATCGGTCATCTTTCTTGTTATGTTCTACATTCCTTTTTTTCTTATTTCCAATTTTTTTGTCAAATTTGGTTTGAGAAGATTTTTGTTCTACCAAATTAGCCTTAGAGACATACTCTTTGGCTTTGTCTGATTTGTCATTGAAGCGATTAGATTCCTCAATGCGGATATGAACTATAAGTTCTTCTAAACATTCAAAACAAATTAGCATCTCATCTATTTTCATACCTTCAGTCAATATTTTGTGCAATAAATTTTGATACTCATGCACTTGATCCATTATAGATTTGTTGTCAACCATGGCAAACTCAAGAAACCAACCAACTACATATTTTTTAGAACCGGCATCTCCAGTCACATACTTCCTCTTCAATGCATCCCAAATCTCTTTGGCAATAGCATATGAACAGTACACATCAAATAGTGAGTTAAATAGATTGCACACAAGATATCATGACCTCTACAAACACGGTCATCCCTCACAAATGCTCTTCTAGATTCACTACGTGCATGTTCTAACTCTTCTTTAGACATAGGGGAAGTGAACTACACATAAGCAACATTGATGGTTTCTAGAAAAAACATAAGCTTTTAAGATAAGACCATCTATGTAAAACCTCCCATTGAATGGTTCCAACTTGGTGAATTCTGGTGTTGAATTCATCTTCATAAGCATATTTTGGCTTTAAGATTATTGGAAAATTAGTACAGAAAATTAAAAGAATGAAGAAAAACTTAGCGAAATTGACCGAGGCGTGCAACTTAATGCATTGTTCTTAAAATCAAAATTCTCTCTCCCCATGAACTCTCTCGATGCAACAAGTATACGGGACATTTGGTCTCTAGGATACAACAGTGTGGTAGGTTGCATGACACACCTTTTGGACTATGAACTTGATTAGATGTACCACTCGATAGATATTAGAAAACACTTAAGAGAACACTTGAAAAATCTGCAGAATTTTTCTACGTTATACAAACTGATTTGGATCTCTATTTATAGAGAAAATCACACCCTTTCGAAAAGACACAAACCAAATAAAGTGTTGTTTAATAACACACCCTTTTGAAAAGCACATCCCAAAGAAGTGTTGTTTTATAATGAAAAGGTTTAAAATCAAATAAAATAACACACCATTCTCTATTTCATTATAACGCACTTATTAAAACTTGATCTCTCACTCAGATAGGATGTTTAAGATAAGCTTAAAATAACAAGATAAATTTTATTTCAATTAATAAGTTATACTTTTCAATATCCCTTTTTTTGTTCTAACAATTTAGTTCTTAGAGTCCTATTAAAAATCAATCTCTCACAAACAAAAAATAAATTTTATTAAAACTATTAAGTTATATTTTTAAATATCCTTTTTTTTTTTTGTTCTAACAATTTACTTCTTAGAGTACTACTAAAAATCAATCTCTCACAAATAAAACAAATTACCTACGTACTATAGTCAGTCTGTTTAAGGGAATCTTAAAATAAAAAGATAAATTTTATTAATTAAAAATATTATTGTTAGAAAAATATACACTTAAATATAAGTTCAATTAAATATTGAGGTTAGGTTTAAATGATTTTTATCTTTTAATTAGATAAGTTTAAAATGTGTATTTATATAAGATTAAAGTAAGGTTGTTAGGATAACTAATTGCAAGGGTACTTTATAGGATACTAATAGATAAGTAGATAAGGGACCATTATCCTAACAACCTTAAGAGATCCTTATCAACTAATATTTAGTAATTAACTAATATAATTATTTTTTTTCCTTATTCGATTAGATAATTACAAAAATTAAGAAAAATAAGAAAATTAAGAATTTGCAAAAGAAAATCAAGATCTTAAAGGTAATCATGATCTTAATTAGTTATACAATATAAAAATGTAACTAAAAAGAGAACTTTTTTTTTTTAAGGTTTTCTTACTATTATAGATTATAAATATTTGATTTATTCTTTTTAAATAACCTTATAAAAGACATTTATTTTATGAATAATCCTTGAACATTATAAGTGATTATCTTTTATATTCATATAAATTATGATCTTTTTCGTACCTTTATTTTTAATTTTAATTAAAAATTTAATGAATTTTTGGTCCATTTTTATGTCTAACAAAACCTTTATTCTAACAATCTTATGTTACTAATCAATAATTAATACGATACTAATAGATAAGTAGATAAGAGACCATTATCCTAACAATCTTAGGATACTAATAGATAAGTAAATAAGAGAAGCTTTATTTACTAATATTCAGTAATTAACTAATAATATTATTATTTTTGATATATAGTATTATTCGATTGAATAACTACAAAAATAAAGAAAAAAATTAAAAAATCAAGAATCTAATTTACAAAACAAAATCAAAATCTTATAGAAAATAAAGATTTTAATTAGTTATACAACATAAAAGTTTAAGAAATTAAGAAATCTAAATAATTAAATAAATCAAGAATATAAGTAATTATCAAAATCTTAATTCCAATTAGCTATAAAAAGCTGACTAAAGAATTGAAGAATCTAACTAATAAGATAAATCAAGAATTTAATTATCAACTAATAAAAGAAATCAAGAATTTAATTATCAAAATTTAGATTCTCTAAGCGATTTAAAGAATCAAACCAAATCTAGAAATCATACTAAAATTATTAAAATCAAGATTCTAACTAATTATAAAATCAATATTTAAATAATTATAATAAGATTATTTTATAATTTTAATTTTAAGATAATATTAAAATAATATTTAGAAGATAAATTTAAAATAAAAGATAAGTTTAAGATCTTACATCTATTTTTATTATTCTACCTTAATACTTATCATAATTAGATAAATATCTCACAGTTTAATACCATTCTCATAATTATTTAATACTTATCATAATTAGATGAAGTAGGATTATAGACTTCAAATCAAATTACAACTCCTAATT
>JAUPMG010164522.1:0-10732 GCA_031762675.1 Pachysandra terminalis | reverse complement strand
TATATAATGTAATTCTTAAAAAATATTGTATTAACCGGACCCAACCCCACGCAAACAGAACCAAAATTGCAGTTTGGGTTGGGTTGGGTTTAGGGTTTTCAATTTTAACTCGCTTTAGTTTTCGGGTTGGGGAGGTCGGTTCTCAAATAGGTTCAGTTTGGTTTTGGGTTAATCTTCACTAACCTCAGTTTGGTTTGGGGATGATGTCAATCTGAATCAAACTGAACCGAGTTGCACCCTTATATTGAACAATGAAACATGGGATGTCCAACCAATTGTTAAAAACAAACATCTTTTGACAAGAATTTTAATTTTAGGAAGGTAAAAACCAAAAAAAATAAATAAAAAATCATATTCGACAAGAGTTATTAAGACCCATCTGGCATTGACCTGAAAAGGATTGGTTTTGTCCAATCCAGTCCATCCAGCAGGTCAATTTATGGCTGTCAATGGTGGATTTAGATCTGAACCCATATTCGAAGTGAAAATACCGAATATGGTTTCATATTCATATCCGACGGACAGAATATGGATCCAAACATTTGAATCCGAATTAATTATGATTTGAATATGGACTCCCCATGTCTGATCCAATTTTGACATGCCTTTAAAAAAATCAATTTAAACTTTCTTTTTGTTTAAATAATCATTTATTAATTAAGATTATTTAAATATACTCTTAACATTAAAAACTAGGCAAAGGAGTAGTTTGTTTATGTAAAGCATCGGCCGGGGAAAGAAATCCTCCCAGCCCATGCTCTAAATAAGAAATCCTCCTTTCTCTGGTTCAAATAGGTTCATTGGTTCACTGAAGACCATCTGGTTCAAACTCCTAAAAATTACAATTTTATAATCAAAATTATTTGTATTTTACTTTAGATTTGATTTTATTGAATTCGTTGGGTCGGTAACACAAATCCCGTTCTGCCATCCCAATCTGTCAAAAGCCATATTTTCAGTCAGATTATGTATCTAAATTATTTCTGACAAACTCCATCAAGGTCCCTTTTGGCCTTTGACATATTCATTCCTATCAAGAAGAGGCTACCTTATAAATGGAACTTTAGGGTACATAATATAGTTCTTTTTTTTAAGGTTCTTTGGCCCATGCATTACCAAAGCTGCAAAGGGGCTTCATCTTGATTTCAAGCACAACTCAGTCAATAAGACTACTGCAAGCACCCACAACCTGGATCCATGTCATAAGGGATTTAGCAAAGATATACACCAGCTGCCAACCTGACACATATGACATGGGACTACACAATTCAGCCCCCACAATCGACACTGACTATTATATTATATGCATGAAATTAAAGCAAAGCAATGCACTTACTTTTTCCTTGCAGAGATGTATATCTGTTGCATTTTGTTGTCTTTGCTTAGCTGACCCAACAGATGGACAACCAGATAATGGAGAAACCTCCTGTGTCGAACTAGCTCTCTTTTGTTCACCCTGGTATGCCTTTCTTCCTTTAACTGCAGATTCTGACACATAAAAAAACCAAAACTTTCATGATCAAAACAAAAGTAGGCACAGATGCAACTGCTACAGAAACATAAAACATAGAAAAATAACACATGCAGATCAAAATCACATTAAAATAAGTCATCATTTTCATTTTATTTCCATACACAAACTAAAATGATTTCAAGGTTTGACTGGGACACAAGTTGAGGAATGTAGCAGCTTTAACGTGACCAAAGACAAAAATCTTTGCAACCTCAAAGGAGCAAAGAGAGATAGATACTCAATTTCGGTCGATATCATTTTGTTATAGCATTCAATCAACAATATTGACGCTCAACTGGTTACATAATCACCAGAATATAAGCATACAGATTACAAGGAATAATAATGGCAAAATAAATTATAATCCCCGCTAGAACTGGTAAAAACCAAAACTAAATATGCACAAAGAAAATAATAAATACTTCGCCAAATAGTACAAGAACATGAAAAGTCGTGTTAAATTAATTTAACAATTCTATCCAAAGCATATAAAGCCCACAAATCCATCTATGATTGGATACTTTATTATGATATACCAGTCCCAAGAAACCCTATCTACCCACAAAGAGACATCTTTTCCTTTCTCTTCTCTTCTCTACTTCATCTTATACCTCTTTCCCCTTTTTAATACTAAGGCAACTAATATTTACCCAATATTTTGGATATACCCAAAGTATCCTTCTCAAAAGATTCATTTCCCATCAAACCGTTGGTTTAAATTTGGGTGTGGTGACTTTTACTTCTCACCAAACCCAACAATATAAAGACAAACAAACAAACAACCAAAATAATGCCTAATCCCAACTAGTGTGGGTCAATAACATGAATCTTATTCCCCCATTCGAATCAATCGAAGACCGTATCTTCTGTCAAATTATGTATACTAAAATCATTTCTAACCGACTCCATCCACGTCCTCTTTGATCTTCCTCTCACCCTCTTCAATCCTCCAATATGCACCCCCTTGCAACTTCTCACAATCACCTCTCTAGGTCATCAATATGCACCAAACCCAATGATACACAAGACACAAATGAAGCTTACATGTATGAAAAAGTCAACTACCTATCTGGAGGGTCCCCTTCAGGCTGAAAGCCTGTATTGCTACATTATCCTTCCATGTCGCACAAAAACCCACGCCTCACCAGGAAGCTAATACTCTGAGACAAATCAGATACCCTTTTTTTTTTCAATAATGAACTGAGTTTGACAAAATTGCCATAGACTTTCAGCACACCATTACAAGTAATTATGAAATACTAATTGATGCCAAACTTCAGCATCAAGCTCAGTCCTAATGAGAAATAACAATGCCAGATCGAGTTTGTGAAATGAACTGTGTATTGTGAACTATAAAGGACCTCAACCTCAAAACCCTTGTTCTTCATTTCACCGATGAACAAAATCCCTCAAACACCTCTCCAAAAATCATCGATAAATCTTACGAACCACAACCACAAAAGCAACTACAGAACGTCAAGCTGCGTACTTAATTAATGAGAAATAACAATGCCAAACCGAATTTGCGAATTGAACTGCGTGTTGTGAACTATAAAGGACAACACCCCCCCACCCCAACAAAACAGCAAAACCCTTGTTCTCAATTTCACATATGAACGATCCGTCGAACATAACTTCTTACAAACACCTCTCCACAAATCGTCGATAAACCTCAAGAATAACAACCACAAAAGCAACTACGGAACTCAAATCAAATGATGGAAAAATAAAATTAATCGCTATACAAACACTTCCAGTTCAATTTAAAATCCTCATTCACAATCACGAAGGTTAACCTAAATCCTCACGAATTAAACAGATAAAAAGTAGGTTTTAGAGAGTGAAATAACAGGATTGGAGAGCTTACGAGGAGGCGAGAAGCCACATTTGAAGCACTCGAACAGCCGATCAACATCATCCATCGGAGCAGACGATCTTTACTCTCATTTCCCTCTTATTACTCTCCCAACAAAAACTTCTCTGCTTTTCTTCTCCCTCCTTCGACAAGCGGGAATTCTGTTTTGGAAAATATATGAACAAGGTTGGAGAAGGCTCCGAGCGTGCAATCAAGTGGATGTCCGTTGGATTATATCTCTCGAGATTTGCGCCAACAGTGAGGAGTAAATATATTGACTTTTTGATGGTAGTTCGGCCCTGTTTGGCACAGTTTCCCAAGGGCCCAAAAACCCGTCCTACGTTTAAAAGGGCTTCTTACCCAATACTTGTGTTTGGCGATACTTTGAAAGCTCTTATCCAATATATTGGGTGTAGGGTGACACTTTTGAAAGCTGCTTCGTATAAAAGAGCTTGAAGTCCATTTTGATGGTCTCATATTATCTGAAGTAAGATGGTTGTTGCTAATGTTACAGCGTGCGTCTGCATACACCATGTGTCCAAACGCGTACTCAAATATATATCAATCATACTTTAGTAGATCTTTTAAAAGGCTGGATGGATGCCGTGTATCATTGCACGTCTGTAGACACGTGCAAATACAGACACACGCTGCAGCCATCTCTCTCTATACGATATTCATTCCATTTCGATGAAGCATGAGTGGGATTGCTTTTAATAACTGCGTTTGTAGGAAGTAGTTAACTAATTTTAAATTTATGTAAAATTTTTAAAATGATAAAACTATTATTTCATTTTTATTATAAATTATTTAAAATGACAAATGGATTCATCCAACCTAAAATTATGTAGAAGCATCTATTTACATATTGTTCTCACCAGCCACATCTTTTTAGCCAACAACTTTGGTTCAAAGTCCTTTTTCATAAAGTCCTTCACATTAAAGCCCATATAGTTGTAGGAAACTACGCCTAAAGGGGCGTATAAGTAATTCACCCCATTTATAAGGTTCAGTGAAGTAGTTGATTACCGATATTATTTTCGTCGTTTTCTGTTCCTCATCCCTCCCAACGACGACTGTTCTCGCCGGCGAAATCAAGCGATGTTCCGGCGAAGAAAAGCTGCAATGTCTTCTCGTTTTCGAAGAAATGAAAACAAAGCAGTGGCCGATCTTTCTCAAAGCGTATGATTGGATTCGGTTGATCAGTATCCATAGCCATGAGAAAACAAATAGAAACGATTTGTTCTTCTTCTCCGGCGAGCGGTAGATCTCCGGAATCAAACGGAAGTATTATTTCCGCATGTATACGAGATGAATGACGGGGAAAATTGACAGTATTGATTTAATCAAATAAGTGGAGGATTGGTTTCGTGTAATCTCCTCTGGAATTCAGTGTTCAAAGCATCGATCTTGTGGAGATCCAGGTATTCACGATTATCCACTGCGATCATTAATTACTATTCTTTAATGTACTCTTTGCTTCTTGCAATCAATGTTGAGATCTAACATTGCTTAGAACCTGAGTGTTTTTTTTTTTTTTTTTTTAAATTCATTTGCAGTTGGAGTGTTTATATTGTTTAATATCAATCTTTAAGTGAAAGATGATATATTGTATCAAAATCTCATGGACATGATCACCTTTTAGGCAAATGTTAATTTCTTGATATAAACAGAGAGCGATGGTTCTTTCATTCTCTGACTGCGTTTTTTTTTGGCGTGCTATTGAGTGGTATCGTGTAGCTTGCTAGTCTTTTAATCCTTTGTTCTAAATCAGTTTGATTATTTACATGTTTCTTCCGTTTTAAGGAAGGATTCCAAAGATATAGAGAAGCATCAAAAGGAGGCTCACATGGTTACTATACATGTGAGATAACACAATATATTGTGTATCTCACCTACATATAGAAGTTGCAGATTCGATGGGGATTGGAACATGATTTGTACTGATTTGGAAGATAGAGATCTGATTAGATATTTCTATCAAAACTAGATTAGAATGATTTAATTTATATTTTATCTTTGTCTTTTTTGTATTTAAATCCCTCATGTGGTCTCTTTGTAATCACCTTTGAATTATCAATAAAATCAATTTCTCTTCATGGTATCAAAGCAGACGATCCACCTGTGCTGATCATCCCACCATTAGATCATACCTTTCCGGCGGGCGGCATCATTACTATGTCGTCCGCCGAGTACCGATCGAGTTTGAATTTCTTCTTTTTGTTTCCTAAAGCTTGACCCGTCTTGCTTGTAATCATACCTTGAGTTTCAAGATGGGATGTGTGCTGCAAGGGCAAGGTATAAACATGAAAGAGCATTAGCTGCTCCTTTGGGATTGACACAAGTACCTCAAGTATGAACCTCATGCGAGCCCTAGCACATGTCATTGTAGCCTCAGCTAAGATCATCCGAACATCATCATCTGCCTTCATTATGACAATTGAGCCACGTAAATCGTTGGATAAATGCTTCTTGATGAGATGATCGTAACGTAAGATGCTTTTCTATACAATTATTTTTTTCCTTCATTAGTTGCTGTTTGTGAAGAAGAAGGAGGGAAGACAAAAAAACCGTGCGGCTAAAAGAGCTCACTTGTTTGGCCCATGAAGCTCGTTTCAAGACTCGTGATCCCCTTTGGCAAAAGACCAAACGCAAGATCACGAGATCTAATTTTAGGCCCAAAGAGGCCCTTTTAAAGGTCTGTGATCCCTGTGGCAAGACCATAAGGCAGGTTCATGGAGCCATTGACCCAAAGAAGTCCATTTAACTGGCTAAGAAGCTATTTGGCCCATCAAGGCCTTGACCCATTAAGGTCCACCCCTTCTATTGGTCCATCAAGGTCTGGCCCATTGAGGCCCATATTGTTCTCTCTCTTTACACTCTTCAACAGCGACAATGGCAAGAGAATGGCGATTCGGAAATCGACAAGCTTAATACAATTATCAAAATCAAACTCAAGCAAATTTGCAAATCCGCATAAGTTTGAGGGGGAGTATAGAGAAGCATCAAAAGGAGGTTCACATGGTTACTATACATGTGAGATACACAATATCTTGTGTATCTCACCTACATATAGAAGTTGTAGATTTGATGGAGATTGGAAAAAGATTTGTACTGATTTGGAAGATAGAGATCTGATTAGATTTTTCTATCAAAACTAGATTAAAATGATTTAGTTTCTATTTTATCTCTATGTCTTTTTTCTATTTAAATCCCCCATGTGGTCTCTTTGTAATCACCTTAGAATCCTCAATAAAATCAGTTTCTCTTCAAAAGAATTAATATTTCTTTTAGTTGTTGAAGTTATCTTTGATTGATCAACGTATGATATTCCAAAGAATTCATACTCTCATTCCTAATGGAGCTGAAATGATCTCTTGATTGATCGGGAGATCCTTTCAATTCTCTACAGTCTATTACTTGAATGAAAATAGATCTTCTGGAGTGATATGTGAAGTTGAGCAAAATCACTTAAATTTTTGAATGGAATAATCATTGAGGATTTATCGATGCTGCTATCATATTATTGAATATTGATTTGTCTAAATCATGACTGATATGTTCTCAAGCATTCTGCTTAAGTCATGATTTCTGGTTTTCGGTGAACTACTGGGTATGCATTTCATCTTTCTTTTTTGAATCTTGGGAGGAGATAACAGATTATTGGATCTGCCAGTTAAGGTGATTGTTTAATCAAACTCACTTTTATGATATGGTTCCATTTCAGGTGAGACTCATGCATGAAGCATATTATGAGCTTGGAAACTTTGATGCCACTCTGATTCGACCAGTACCGAAACTGGACCCACACAAAGAGGCTACTAGAGCTTTCTCTGAGCTGCTTGGAGCATATCTCTTATTTTTATTCTCAAAGTTACAAAAAGGAAAAACAAAATCATGGGATGAATAGGTATTGCAGTTCAAACTGGTTCCTACGAGGAAGTGAAGTGAAACGTGTTCAAAATTCAGAGATCAGTTGCCTTGTCCTTACATATGGGTTTTGAAGATAGTTTATGTAGTAATGTAATGGGGATGAAGTTGGGGCTGTGTGTAATTCAGAAGTTTGAATCTGATATCAATTGGTTTAGACCTTTCTTTGTTGCATGAACTGTCCATTCTTCCTTGGTAACTGAATTTTTTACATCCATCTTGTACAATAATATAATTATTATGGGTTTGTTCTAAAGATGATTTACAATAAACAAGTGATATAAAAGTATGGATCCTTGAAAAGGGTAGATATAGTAAAATGTTGAACATTATTCTAAGCGACTTAAATTAGTGGAACCTCAACTCGTAAATTATATCAGCATTGCATACTTGAGAACCAAAATGCCTAGAACAGTAGATAGTTTTCTAACTAAATATCAAGATCCATAACCTGTAAATTTAATTGCAGTAAGCAGTATGTGAAAATCCTCTCATTATATCTTTGCAATTTTTTGTTTATTTCTTAAGAAATTATCTCAATTTAGATTGCTTTATAAAGCCATTAAGAACCCCTCTAAGCCTTAAAAGAGAAGAGTAGGAAACAAATGATGCTACAACCACTAATCACAATTCCTCCTAAGGAGTCATTGTTTTGTCACACCGACCATTCTAAAGAATCCAAATTCATAAGCCCCGACTCCTCTAAGTAAGCCAAATTGGTGCTTGCAGTTTTTCCGCAGATACTGCCAACTGATTGTCATTAGGCCATTCAAAAGGCTAATAACTACCCCCGCCGACTGCGTCATTCATTTTCAACTGCTCCCACATACATTTTTCTTTATATATGGGGTTTGAGTGGCATCATCAGCCACTATTTGCTATGAGGTAATGACAATTTCAGAGCTTTTATATTAGAAGTTAAAAAATGTTTAATCTATAAAAAAGTGTGATACAGAAGACACCAGATAGAAGACACAAGGCATAGACAATGTACCTTAGGAGCTTTAAGGATCCATGAATTATCAGTTCAGGGTGTCATTCTTATTCCTCTAACATCATATTTTTCTATAATTAATTAGTTATGAGGTGTATGCATTCTCTCAAAATATACACAAGTAAATAGATAAAAATAGCCAAACACACTTTCAGTCTAGTTAGGTAGCTGATGACATGGAGATCATACATTTTTTATTTTCACTATTATTTCAGAAAGAAAATCCCACATCAGCTTCCACCATCTATGTAGCTTTAGTTTTACCAGTAAGCAATTGCTGCGTAAATTTGGTAGTTGATGACATGGACATCACACAGCTTTGCTTTCATTATTATTTCAGAAAGAAAATCACACATCTGCAGCTTTCATATCTATGTAGATTTAGTAACCAGTATGCAATGTATGTGTCTCGAGATGACAGAGGCTGTTTGGCACTTTGTTCTTGGATTTTGAGACCTGAATGGCTCTGTATCTTCTCTTCTCATTGTCTTTGCTCCTGAAATCAAGACGTGTTCTTTGTCCAGTGATGTCCAATTTCATTAAAGCCACTCCCCCAGTTGTGTTTCTGTTTACTCTTTCCTATCACAATCCAATCTCTTCATCTCCAATTAATATTCAGTCCGTGGAACGTAGCAATGGCAGCAAGTGATCAGCCATGTTGCCAACCCATGTTCTGGGTGTATCTCCTTATATCCTTGCTCCTCGTATCCTTTGCCGGTATCATGTCTGGTCTTACCCTCGGACTCATGTCTCTCAGCCAAGTTGATCTTGAGGTCATAGCCAAGGCTGGTCAGCCCCGCGACCAGAAGAATGCTGGTCAGTATTTGGTGCTTTCATTGTTCATTTGAAGCTTTATACTATATTAACACTGGTGTTTATATTCCTCCTTTGTATTATTGGTCGTAGCCAAGATTCTTCCCTTGGTTAAGAACCAGCACCTGCTCCTCTGTACTCTCCTCATAGGCAATGCCTTGGCAATGGAAGTACGTTTAATATACTATATATTTTGAAATTACATTTTTTGAAAATAAATTGATCATGAATGTTTTGTTGTTTTAGGCACTTCCAATTTTCCTTGATGCGCTTGTCCCAGCTTGGGGTGCTGTAGTGATATCCGTCACCCTCATACTTGCATTCGGTGAGGTAAAAATATTAGATAGCCACTCCCTAATGAAATGTAGTAGCATTGTTGATAATTGACCTGACTAGCCAAGTTTTCTTTTTCCCTCTTTTTCTTTCATTTTCAGATCATCCCTCAAGCTATTTGTTCTCGATATGGACTGAGTGTTGGTGCAAAAATGGCTGTACTTGTTCAGTTGCTCCTGCTGGTCTTCTTACCTATATCATATCCAATTAGTAAAGTAAGTTTCTTATTTATGTGCTCCAAGGTCATGTGTGATTCCTTGGCCTCACTGTTCTTTTCTTGTATCTTAAACTTCCTTTCTACCATATTTTTTTTTAACAATCGCAATATTTTTATTGATACAAAAAAAATTGGGGAGGGGGGCTTGAAACCTTACCCCTAAACAAAAGACTGTATACAATCTATTCCACAAACCAATTTTAAGAAAAAATCTGAAGCGACCCAAACCCAGTCTATCTGAATTCAGTTCATTTCTAACATGAAAGGATCACTCCCATTCTGATGAGAAACTTCTGTTCTTTCCAGTCTTAGCTCCAAGTTTGGTAAGACCATCAGCCACACCATTTGATTCTCTGTACACATGTTCAGTCGACAAATTCAGACCAGAACTGAAATTAAGAAGATCTCTAATATAATATCTGAGATGCCAAGGAGGTTTTGATTTGGATTTAAACCAATCAACCAGAACTTTCTATTATTCTGTGAAGTTCTTTCTTTATTGAATTGGATCTTCACCCCATTATGACGATACAAGTCATGTATCCGGGGCTTACTCTGTCCCCACTAAGTGGGGTCAGGGGTTCCACGTCCGTCCCCCTCTCCCAAAAAAAAAAAAAAAAACACTTTTTATGTCCATTGGTAGAAATTAGATGCAGACTTGTGACTGGTTTTATTTTATTTTTTTCTATTTTGCTTTACAATATCTATGGGATGCCGGTTGTGTCAGTTATTGGATTGGCTCCTGGGGAAAGGGCACTTTGTGCTTTTAAGACGGGCAGAGTTGAGGACATTGGTGGATATGCATGGAAATGAGGTTATCCTCTAATTCATGTGTTATAATTTATAATATAGAGATTCTCCACAAAGGCATCCGTTATTAGCATGAACTCTGAAAGTGATACACTTTTGATGTCCTCATATTCATTTTTAGGCTGGCAAAGGTGGAGAGTTGACTCATGACGAAACAACTATCATCACTGGAGCATTGGATTTGACACAGAAGAGTGCTAAAGATGCTATGACGCCCATATCTAAAATTTTTTCCCTTGATATTAATTCTAAACTCAACAAGTGTGT
>JAUPMG010164511.1:0-10732 GCA_031762675.1 Pachysandra terminalis | reverse complement strand
ACACACACATATATATATATATATATATATATATATATATATATATATATATATCCTTTCAGAAATTTATAGAATTATAACTTGTATTGTATGTTGATCATTGAAGCCGATGCACACCTGCCCACCTATTAAGTAATGCAATATTAGCATTTTATTGAAGAAATAAAACAACAACTTAGTGAGATAACAAAGATATTCTTATATTAAATTCTCTTGTACTGTAAGACTTTTTAAATCATCTTAAATAATGAGATTTAAGAGAATACACTCATGTTATATTATGACTTTGTTGATTTTAATATGAACATTTCGTTCATTTGAAATATCCTACTAACTAAGCATCATATGCTTTATCCCAACTAGTTGGGTCGGCAACAAGAATTCTATTTTTCCATCCCAATTTGTCAAAAACTATATCTTCAGTCAAATTATGAGTATGTAAATCATTTTTGATTGACTTCAACCAGGTTCTTTTGGGTCTTCCTCTCATTCTCTTAGAACCTTCAATGGTTTCTCTCTCACACATCCTCACAGCTAAGGTTTTAAAGACCGGAACCGGTTGTCGGATCGATCCCGTCCGGTTCCGGTCCGGATCTGGTACAAAAAAAAAAAATTGAAAATTTTTTTAGACCGGCGGGACCGGTTGCCGGACCGATTGTATCAGTCGCCGGATCGGCGGTACCGGACGCGGACCGACTATACCGCTGGGACCGGTCGTCGGACCGCCAGTCCATGACCCAACGATATTTCCTTTGTATCGCGGGTTGGAACCAGATCGGTAAGGTCCGATTCCGGTACAGACCAGTATCACCCAATCCTTGAAACCATGCTCACAGCTGCTTCCATAAGTCTTTGTTTTATATGCCCAAACAATCTTAACCTACTTTTCTAGATCTTATCTCTTAGTTCAGCCACATCTAAATAACCTCGAATATGTTCATTCCTCACCTTATCTTTTCTACTCTTCTTACACATCCATTTCAGCACTCTCATCTCCGCAACGTTCATTCTATTCATATGTTGCTTCATTATTGCCTAACATTTTAATCTATGCATCATAGCAGGCCTAATGACTGTTCTATAAAATTTCTCTTTTAATTTGAGTGGAACACGTCAATCGCATTACTCTTAAAAACTTTTCCATCAAAACCATCTAATAACTTTATGAACAACATTAGGGTTGTCAACAAACCAAGCTAGCTCGGCTTAGGCTTGGGTTCTGTTCATATGAGCCGAGCTTGTGCTCTATAATTAGGCTTGCAAGCCGAGCCTGAGCCCAAAAAAAAGCTCATTATCTTAACGAGCTTGGGCTGAGCTTGGGTAGGCTTGGCTCGGTTAAAGCTCGGCTCGACTTGTATATAAGATTTTATGGCCATATTCCTATATCTTATATTATGTATTAATATTAAACACGCATGTTAACATATTATATTACATATAATAATAATTATCAATTATAATATTAATGTATTTGTACTAATCTAAGTTTTTTTACAAATCGAACTTTTTATAAGCCGAGCTTTTTACGAGCCTGAAATGAACTGGGCAAAGTTCAACTCTACTTAGAATCTAAAATTTTTTAACGAGCCCGAGTCAAACATAAGCCTTGTTAGAGATTTACGAGCCTCAGCCGAACTGGGAAAAGCTAGTTTCCTTTATAGCCCCTAAACAACATCTTAAGGATTTGTAAAACAAAAGAAGCAAATTTCCATTGTTCCAGAGAGGGAAACACAATGGTTGACAAGATCTCCAAAGTTTATTGCCCATAACACTCCTCTTGTAAAGTTTGGTTAGAATCACCTCCTCATGGAGTCATGACTTGCTTTATGACGACGTGAAGAAGGGGTCGGACCACCCCCTTGATGGCCTGCAAGGACTAACGTCACTTCTCACCGAAACAATCAAGGTGTGGTTTTTTTTTTTTATGTCTTGCATCCAATCAGGAGAGGAACAATTTGAGACATGTCAACTAAAGATTGTAACAAATCATAACATCTCTTTCTTGATTGGCCACAAGGAAAATCATTATGCCTTGTCAAGGCATACAATTAATGATTTAAGAATTAAAATTGTTGGATGAACATTTGCTTACTTGTGCCATCGGTTTTGTACAGAACGGAGAGGAGAGGGCTCGCTTGTTATGTTTTTGACCTTTTTTTTTAACAAATTGGAGCTAAAGCAAAGAAGTTTTCTCCATCATTCCCTTTACTTGTCTTATTTGTGGAAAGTACCTTGCAAAGGATTAGTCATCGAATGGGTATCGAGTGGTCGGACTGAAAAAAGGAGTTTTACTAAATTAACCAAAAGGAAGTTTCCAAGCCTTTACTGTTTGAACTACAATAATTATATTTTCCATTCTTGAAGCTTCTTTCGTCATCTCTAATTATATTTCCCAAAACCGAAAAGAAGACGCTAAGAAAAATGAGGATATGATAATATCTATATAAAGAAAGGTGGAAGGCATGGAACTGACATGAACAACGAGGATCTGCCTGTACTGTTAAATCCATCCATTCATGTGCCTTAAAAGTTAAAAACTTAAAGTTCATGTTTGATTCTGCATCTCCATTTGTCAAGTGATTATGCGACCTAATTAGTGGCATTAATGATGACAATGCCCTTCTAATGAGAAAAAAATAAGAATGATTAATTTGCTATTATATTATCTCATGCCTTTTTTTCTTTTTTTTTTTTGGTAGGTGGGGTAAAGGTGTTAATTTATATTATTGATGCCCCGATTTTGTATGCATATACGTGGCACTATATCATTGACAACACACATGATACTCTTTTATTTGAAACACATCATAGTACTTTTTTAACCAATCCCGAGTTATTATTCATAGGCACTATTCAAGCCCGGGTTACTGTTTACAATACTATTAATGCAAGTGTGTTCATAGGCATTGTTCATGCCGAGTTACTGTTCACATCACTATTAATGCAAGTGCCAATCCCAAGTTACTGTTCACGGGTACTATTTAAGCTCAGGTTACTGTTCACAACACTATTAATGCAAGTGCCAAGCGGGGGTTACTGTTCAACTGGCACTATTCATGCCAATCCCGGATTACTGTTCACCAAGGTACTATTCATGCCAATCCCAAGTACTGTTCACCCGGGCACTGTTCATGCCAACTCGGTGCACTGTTCACTGGGTACTATTCATGCCACTCGAGTGCACTGTTCACTGGGTACTGTTCATGCCACCCGGGTATTCTATTCACGTCACTGTTCATGACGACCCCAGGGTACACTATTCATGACGACCCCCGAGTATACTATTCATGTGACTGTTCATACAGACTCCCGGGGTTACTGTTCATGCCAACCCCGAGTACCCTGTTCATGATACATCATTTATTGGTCAATATCTACTTTCTTATTGTGATGTGACATAATAGGGGAAAGCCGGACTTTCTTTTTTAGAGAAAAGGAGGGGATGAGGGGGGGGGGGGGTCTTGTCAAGTCTTTAAAAAGAGCAGACCTTGTGACTCATGAAAAGAAAAAGCTGACTTCCTTTTCAGAAAGATGAGGGGGTCTCGTTAGGTCTTTAAAAAGGAAAATGAATAGAGAGGAAGGAGGATAGAGGGCTGGCTGGCGAAAAAGGTAGACATAGGAGAGAACTGGGGACTAGAGGAAGAAGAAGAGACACATATGGTCTATGGACCATGGAAAACAGAGAAGAAGCAGACGATATTTACTTTGTTCTTTTCTCTCATTTTATTCTCAGATCATGTAACATTTTTTAGGATGTAAATCTTTACATTTTAATGAGAAGGAAAACGCCCGAAGGCAACCAATGGTCGTAGGCGCATTGGCTAAATATGTAAATCATGTCTCTCTTCTTTTCTCGCATTTTTGCTTGTTGGATTGACACAGCACCGTCCGTATGGCCGATTTTCTGGTTTAGGCGAGCGGTTGGAACCCTCTAGATCTAGAAGACCTTATCCACTCCAAATTCAGCCAAAATCAAACAATTATCGGCTCAATCGGCCTGAATGTAATTAAATGCAGATTATCTACAAATTTACCGATCACCATTATTATTATTATTATTATTTTCTCAAAATTAGTGTGAGAGAACTGTTAATTGATAGATATATTTTTTTTTATGGTAAAAGTAGTTTTAAAAATAACTTTTATTTATAAATTATAAATAAAATATTAGGTTTTTTTTTGTCTTTTTAATAAACAAGAGATTTCCGTCTTTTTGAGTGTTGGATATTAGAAGACCCCATTGGCCTGGCTTGGCTCGCATGAGTTGAGCTTGACCTGTATAATTTGGCTCACGAGGCATACCTGAACCCTGAAAAAATAATTATCATAACGAGTTTGAACCGAGTTTAGACAGGCTCGGTTTGGTTTTTATATATATTATAGTATCATACATCTATATTTTTATATCATATATTACATGCTAATATTAAAAATATTATATTATATAATAATAATCGTCATCAATTTGAATTTAACCAAATTGAACTTGTTTTTAGCTGAAACTTTCATGAATCTAGCTTTTATGAGTCAAATCTAAGTCTAATATATTTTAACGAGTTCGAACTCATATTGGCTCGTATATGACCCTAATCTTTTTTTTTTTTTTTTTGGTCTTAACCACTTGGTGTTTTCACGCCCACTTGGGTCTGAGACTAATTCACGTTCGGGAGAACAATTATGATAAACCCCTAACCACGAGTGCTTCTAGTAGGATTCGAACTCCCGACTTACCACCCGAGACGCCCACTAGAGCACAACTTGCTATCAGAGAGCCAGCCATACATCGGTGGTTCCCTAATCCTTTACTTGTTAGTCTATATTAATGTTCCATAACTTTTTACAAGGGTAATTTCGAATATCTTTGAAGCGCGTTGATTTTTTTTTTTCTTTGATAAGTAAGCGCGTAGAAAAATGCATGTATAGCAGGGATTGCCTTTTTAAGTTTGGTTGTTTGTTTTTAGCTTTTTTTCATTTTTACCCCTATTTGTCTAAAGAAATGACCATTTGGATTCTGAAATATTTTTTCTCTTGATTGAGAGAATCAGATAGGGAGAGACAGAGAGATAGAACGCTCGTTTTTCTATCTCCTTCTATTTTCCTTCCTAAACGCGGGATTTGTAAGGTATAAAAAAGTTCACCAACTTCAATCTCCTGATATTTTTCTTCTTTTATTTTGTAATCTCTTTTCTTCTGCAGTGAAAATGGGAAATTGTTTCTCCGACGACGCCGGCGGACGGTCGGCCGTCGGAGGCGTTGCTGCTCAAGGTGATCTCTCCGGTGGCCCCAACGATGCTGTCAATTACTTTCTCAAGTCTCGCGGTTACAGCGGCCTCTTTGCTCAGATCGAGGTTCGTCTTCCCGCCATTGCTCAAATCGAGCTATTAGAGTTGAAAATCCGTAGTTTTGCATTTCCTCTATCTTTTTTTTTTCTTTCTTAGAACAGAATAAAAGCATACGAGATTTCGATAGCCTTTCTGTTGTTTGTTTGCATCTATATTTTATGGATTCTGTCAGGTTGCAGTAGCTTGGATTATGTTAAAGAGAGATTCAATGAGGTTTCTCGTTGTAGTTGGAATTTAGATGAGTGAGATTATTAGCAATATAGGAAATAAGAAACAAATTCAGGTTAGTGCCATAAGTTGTTGAAATTTAATAGGTATTAAAGCATGTAGAGGGAAGTTTTCAGGAATTCGATATTGTTTTGTGAAAATCCCCGACCGGATGAGATTATTCAATCTGTTTTCCTCGAATTTCAGCGGTTAAGTGTGGTTGGCTTGCTGTGTAGTTTCTCACGTCTACTAGGATATTCAGAATCAATGGATTATGTTAGTGGGTGATAGTTCAAGTATGATACTGATAAGTGAATTACAAATGAGTTTTTTTCAAGGGGGTTTGATCTCTGAAAAATTGGACACTAAAGCTAAAGACCTTCAAGATCATTCTCTTGTAATGAAAACTATTTTTATTCTGCTTTGATATTTATATTGTGAGTTTTGTAGTTTTTTTCGGGTGTAATTATATTACTCTTTAGTCTTACCAAAAGAAGGAAATAAATAGTCTTGGTTATTGTTACGTAACATGTATATAAGAATTATATTTGAGACAATCTTGAGCAAGATAAAAGGAAATAAATAGGCATCACTCAATTGACTCCAACCAGCACGGAGAACAAAAAACCAGACATCCTTAGTAACACTGCAATTTAAGAAAAAATGATCAACGGATCCCCGGGCTCATACACATGAAGCAAACCTGTGGTGATGTGCTAGAAATTTCCTTATCCTTTGGAGAACATTAGAGGTATTAATCTTATATATAGCAATGGTCCATGAGAATGTCTTGATTTTTGAAAGTACAGGGGGTTTCCAAGTCTGATGATGGAGAAAACAGGCCAGGCGATCAACTCTATCCCAAACTTGAGCGAAAAGAAATGCCTAAATATGAACTTAACTCTCGGGGTCAGGAGTCAAAGTACTGGTATCCATCGATAAGAGGTCGATAAAAACATCTTGTGTTGATTGTGTGTCATGCTTATTTAGGAGTAGATACGTTGTTTTGATGATATGAATTATCATGTAAATACCATGATATTCGTGTACATTTCTGCAATTGAAACGTTATTTATAAGTAGAGAGGTAGTTAGGTTAGGGTTACACTCTCTTTCCTGATATGAATTATCATGTAAATACCATGATATTCGTGTACATTTATGCAATTGAAGCGTTATCTATAAGTAGAGAGGTAGTAAGGTTAGGGTTACACTCTCTTTCCTGAAAATTTTCTCTCTCCTTTCATTCTTTACCGGTTTAGACAAATTAAAAAATATCCTTCAGATGATCAAAGAAGGAAGCTAATTCCTCCAAATCGGCTGAGGATCATGTCGAAACAGGAGTTTCTATCCAAGCCATAGGGGGAGACCAGGATAAGATGTTCACCACCATAGAATCCACGTAAACAGAAAATCCAAAGAGTAGTCTAGGGTGTCAGACTGCTAAACACAAAGATCTGTCCAAAAATAGATACGAGAGCCATAGTGTTTAAACTCGGTTCCCGGCTCGGGATCGGCCGAGACGAACGGCCGCATTTAATTAAAAAAAAAAAGAAAAAAATCATGGATCGTCCTGATCCCGGTCCGGATCGGGATCGGGACGATCCTTATTTTTTTGGTTCGTCTCGGATCGGAACCGACTCGGGGATTGTCCCCTTCCGATCTCGAGTTGGATCGTCCGATCCAACTCGGGATCGGACGATCCTTAACACTATGACGAGAGCTGGAATCCAAATTGAAATGTACATATTGATAGAAAAGAGGAGAGAGAATAAATTGCTTTCTATCATTTAGATTATGCAGAGTAATATGAATGTGAGAAAAAAAAATAAAACCTAACCTGGATATTCATTATGATTTCTAATCCTTGCCTCTTGAAGCCTTACTTCCAGCTTCAGATTATTTCTTATATTTAGGTTTGTTTTCAACTTTTGTAGTTCATGTTTCCTACATTGTTAAATTTGATGCCAATTTCAAAGGACACTCCTCCATATATCCTAAGACTCAAGACTGAATGATTGAGGCATCTGTTCAGTAGTCTTATGTCACACCTCAGATCAGCGGCACAAATCCCAATGCAGGAGGCACAGATCTCGAGGTGAGACCTTCGGGTTCCAACCCAGGAACGCGGATGCCAACGTAACTCATGAATAAATACAATGAATTAATAACATAAAAACCTTATTACACAAATCAGAGTGCGGAAGTTCCAATCTTAAACTTGATGACCTCAAAAGAGTCAATAATCTCAACATAAAATAAAACTAAATCAGAACATTCATAATTCAATTACATCCAGATAATCCATGAAATAATCAATATAATAGTTCCGAAAACAGCAATAAGATTAAAAACAGCATCAAGTCCATTTTCTTTCCCGTCATCTATCAACCTGCAACATCAAAAGTTGCGTGAGCTTTGAATGCCCAATAATAACCTTTAACTGTCACCAATCCTCATGTTATACTGTTAGTATAATCCAAAATACAGTAATTAATATAATGAAGGTAATGAGAGAAATGCAACATAAATAAAACATATGAATGGGATACAAGTGATATGAGGATGCATCATTCAATGTACTAAATGGTATGCTCAAATCAGTAAAATACAAATGATCAATGCAATGATATGACTAAGCTAATGCTTTATGTTAAGTAGCCTTCACCCTACTTCACTATCATCTTTAGATTCGGGAACTAGGTCACTAGGAGTAGCCAGATACCCCTTAATTGATTTAATGGGGATTATACCCAAGGTATAGTTCAACCTCATAACTAATTTAATGGGGATTTCAACCCAAGGTATAGGTCAACCTCAAAGGTAACCTATCATTAGGAACCTTATATTCACCTCCGAGGCCTACTTAACAATTACATAAACCTACCATGCATGTATCGTGTACCTTGTCCAACTGTTATCACGTACACCGTAGAATTCCAGTGATAATTTCCTTCAGAAGCTATCCGTGCACCCATACACACGAATAATATGCCAATTAATTTCGGGAAAAATACCAAATAATTTTTATAAAACCTTTTTGATCATTTTTATTATTTTGAAATATAAAATGTTGGATTTAGGTTATTACAACCTACCTTCCTTCTTTTCTTAATTCTCTCATCAATTTACACGCACATACCTTATAGAATATCCTTCCATAATCAACTCATATTCACTTTGAAACTCTTCCTCCTTATCTTCTTAATTTGAATCTAATGCAGTCACTAAATTAACCTTGGATCTATTTACTGGGCCAAATGACTAAGTATTACTAGGCCCACCCATCACAGCCCAAAAGCCCAACTTAATAAATACTTAATTACATCCCACTGTCCACACTTTTCTTAATTACATACCGATTCTGTAATATAACTATAAAGATATATTATTAGCACAAATCAGTTCATTAATCATAAGCCTAAATCAATCAAATAAGAATCCAGGTTCCATCTATAATTATTTAATTAAGTTAAATAGCCACAAATAAATTATTGTATAACTTTTTAGATTCGGATCACTACATCTTAACAATGGCTGGAGATGTGGATAATATACAACTCATCAAACTCCTTCCAGCTTCAGATCATTCTTTTTATTCTATTTACACATCTTTATATATAAATCCAAGCACCAAGGATATTCCCCCATCCTTTTAGACTCAAGATTGAATGCTTGAGCCTTCATTCGGTACGGTTGTCGATCTGGATATTGTACAGCTTGTCAAATTTTTTTCCTATCACTTTTTTGGGCCACTTTGACTTGGTAAATAATTAGGATCATAGTGTTTAAACTCGGGGATTGGATCGGGATCATTCCCGGCCAATCCCGAGTTGGATCGGCGATCCATATCAGGATCGGCCGAACCAAATAATGAGCCAAAAGAACAGAAAAAATGATAAATTACTTGTCTCGGCTGATTTGTTTTGACTCCGCCGAGTTGTATTAGCCGATCCCGAGTTGGATCGGACGATCTGAACGAGTTTGACCGAGTTCAACCGAGTTTGACCAGTATATGTATCATGTCTCAGACCGAGCCGATCCTGAGTTGTATCGGACTATCCAACTCGGGATCGGCCGATCCTTTACACCATGATTAGGACTCCCACGCTCAACTTAGTAATATTAAGTATTACAAATATTGTTATATTCTAACAATTTTTTTTATTACTGTCATGGATCATGCATTTATTTGTTTCGCACGCTCAACTTAAGAATGGTTATGGACCACTACTTTGAATGCACCTATGTATTTCAATTTCTATGTATTCCTAAAAGTGGTAATTGTTAGCATTAGTATTGATGATGAGTCAATTTGAAAATTGATTCAATCCAATCATATTTTGACACGTGGCAGGATCAATTATGTAATTACATATCCAAAGATTGTATTTCGAATATTGACAGAAAGTATAGTTCGAGGAAAGCCCACTCAGGGAGAATCATCTCGAAATTAACAGTACATATATCGAAGTCTTACTCGAAATAGACCTCAAACTAATTCGAAAGAGAATTTTCGAAATGTTATGTTACCTTAGACATTAAAGGGAAATATAGGTTAGCCACCTCGAGAGGGCCAATTCGTCATTCATATAAAGAAGTTATCAACATAGTGCTATCTTTATCATTGACAGGCATTTCGAGATAGAATCTCTAAATGGCCAGTTTACTATTCCAAAGTCATGACACTTTTAGGCCTAGTCATACAAGAAAAGTAAAGACAACCTTCAAGATAATCGCTCGAAATGATCAACATAAAAGCATAAAGTTATGATTTATAAGGGAACACACCCTGATCATCATTACTCTTCAAAATGACTATTTCAGAATCATGTCTTTAAGATAATTAGTATTTCAAATTATCTTTTGAAAGTACTGCATTCCTATTTCGAAGTCATCTTTTGAAATAACCACTCGAAATAGACACTGTGACACTTCGAAGTTATAATGTTTTGAATTGTATTTTGTTAAGGGAATATTTCCTGACATACAATCACTCTTCGAAGACTCTAATCTCGAAGTAATTTCTATTCAAACATAGGGGGAAATAAACATTAGATTTTCAAGAATGGAGGGCCAGAAAGATAAGTCTTATCAAGACTCTCGAAGAGCTTGTAGCATGAAAGGACTTGAATCAATACAGACTAGTAACATATCACCATTTTTATAACGTCATGATAATTA